>JANAVB010034418.1:9798212-10047729 GCA_029216955.1 Iris pallida | reverse complement strand
TATATATATATAATATATATATATATAGACAAACACACACACACACACACACACAATATATTATATATATATTTTATATATATATATATATATATATATATATAATATATATATATATATATATATATATATATATATATATCTATAATACACCACACACAACACACCACACACACACAAATATAATATATATTATTATTATATATATAGATATATATATATATATATATATTATATATATATATATATATCTATATATATATATAATATATAATATATAAAAAATATATATATATATATAAAATATATATATTATATATTTATATATAATAAGTTCCCCCAATGGTCTGCTTTCCCCTACCTCCCGAGCGTCAGTTCCCCATCCTTTGGCCGCCGCCCCTTTCCCACCCCCCTCCCCCCCTCTCCCCCGCCTCTCCATGCTCCCCGCCGTCCCTCCTCCGGTCGTCTCCCCCGATGTCGACCCCCTGGCCCCCTGAGGCGTTGGACTTGCTCCGTCAGCTTCTCCCCGCCGCCCTTCAACCCCGCTCCCCTCTTTTCCCCCTCCGATTTCCCCCTCGCCGCCCGCCGATCCCCCCTTTGCGCAGCCAGGAGCGCCATCCGGCCTTCCTGCTCCTGCGCCACGGGGTGGCCCCCTCCGCCTCTCGCCGGGTTCGGCCGCCGGCCCCCCCGCCATCCACCGCCCCGGATAGCGGCTCTGGCGCCTCCGGCTCCCTTTCGCAGCTCCCTCTCGTTCCCGCCCTCTCTCCTATTTCGAATCCCCCTTCCCCCCTTGGGAGGTGTGATCCCCAGCCGAGCAGGCCTCGGGCCCCCCGCCTCCTGGCCCCTTGGGAACACCTCCTCTGACGTCCTTCTCGAGGCGTCACTTCTCGAGTGCGCTGCTAGCACCGAGCGCAATCCTGCCGAGCTCTCTTCCTCTGTTGCGCAGCTCCTGGCGCACGTGAACTCACTCATTTCGCAGCAGCAGTGGGCCGTGCATGCCTTGGGTGGCCCCCTCTCCCTTGCGCAGTCCAACTCCATATCTCCCCCTGGCGCAGTCCAGTCCCCTCTCCTCTGTGCAATCCGTCCCCCCTCTAGTTTTCCTCTTTTCCTCCATCTGTCATTCACCCCCTCCCCCCTCCTCCTCCATTGCGCGCCCCTCCTCCCCCCTCCCCTGTGCGCAGTTCTCCCGCCCCCCTAGCGCAATCACCCCTCTACCTTTGCGCAGCCCTCTCCAGCCCACCCTGTATCCCCCCTCTCCTCGGCCAACCCGTTGGCCCTTGCTCAACCCCGACGCTCCCCGTTTCCTTTGCTTCCGCTCTCGCCACCTCACTGTCTCCCGCATCGCCGTCCTCCGTCCCTGCTCTCCCGGAGTCCATCTCCCATCCCGTCTTAGCCGGCCTCGTGCCCCCTCCCGCGGCCCCCCCGGGCTCTTCCTCCTCGGTGGAGGCAGCATCGCCGCTCCCCCCTTCCTTCCTCCCTGCGACAGCGCGGCTCCCGTCACAGCCCCCCTCGGCGCCCCGCCCCCCATCCATCCTTCCCCTCTCAGGCAGGCCTTCCCTGGCTCCTACCACTTTCCTTTCCCCCAGCATCGGGCTCATCCACCCCCAGAGTGGCTCCTCACTCGCCCGTTCCGGCTCCTCGGGACCCTCTTCTCCCGGATCGTCTCAGCCTTCCTATGCCGCCATGCTGCATCCAGACCTTAACCCCTCGAAGGGCATTATTCTCCCAGACGTCCATCTGCCGGACATTGATTATGCTCAAGAGTCCTCTGTTCCAGTCATCCCCATTTTCGACTTGGAACTGACTTCGCTGTCGGCGGCCTTTTCACACACATTCATTCTGAAATTCTCCGCAGGGTGTCCCAAACTTGCCAGGGTTCAGGAAGCGATTGCCTAGTGGAATCTCTCGTCTGACTATCGAGTGGCCCCCCTCGACCCCAGACACATCCTCCTTCACCTATCTTCGGAATGCGATCACAGGACTGTGTGGTCCAAGGGCACTTACAGGATTGACACCCACCAGATGAAGATAATCAAGTGGTCTCCAGGGTTCAACACCAAAGAAGATTCAGCCACTGTTGCAGCTTGGGTTACCCTCCCTAACCTTTCTCTCATTTGCTTTGTCCCAGCGGCGCTTAGACGCATCGCCAACTCCTTCGGGACGTACGTGGCCATGGCGCCTGAGACCAGCAACCTCACCAAAGTCCACTATGCCAAAATCTGTGTTGAACTAGATCTCACATCAGAACCACCCAACTTCATCACTATCGAGCTAGGCAACCACACCCACACCCAACAAATCCTCTATGACAACCACATATTATTTTGCAACCACTGCCACTAAGAGGCCACCTTCCTAGGTTTTGCCACCGCCTTCACCCGGAGCTCAAAAAGAAGTCATCCAGGAAAGACAACGACCTTTCAGATGGAAGGTCCCCTAAGTCGCCCATTTTACCTCTTCCGAATTCTCACATTCGATTCGAATCCAGCATCAACGAGCCAGGCTCCAGCGATCCTCCGAGCAGAGCCCTGATCCCTTTCATTCCCCAACACATAGCGATCTCGAACCAATTCGCCATTCTCGACTCAGAGGACCCAGAGTCGGGCAGCCCCCCCGAAGGCTCTAGCCTTCCCGAGCTTCCGCCCCCCTCCCCTAACTCCTCGCGAGCGAAAAAAAGCTATCGTCACAGGCAGAGCTGAGCACCTGCACCCCTCCATCGGCCAGGAGGCAGACTCCATGGCCTCCCCCCAATCAATGCAGCTCACCTACCCCCCAGCGGGAACCCAGTCGAAGATGCACTAGCCTTCCTTGGACCCGACCAAGCGAGGAGTGGTATGCAAGTCCTCGCCGCAGGAGTCCCACTTCAGCAGTTGTGACTGAGAGAGCGCACGACTCCCTGGCCATACCATCGGAGGATCCTGTAGTAGACTCAGCTGGAGACCTGATAGGCGCCTCCTCAAGTTCGCACGAGCACTACAACTGCAATCCCCCCACAACATCGAATGCGGAAGCGCCGAACTCCCAACGGAGCAAGTCAGGCACAGACAAAACCGTCACCATCCTAACCAGATCCGTCGCAAGGCGGAACAAAAAATCCTTCCACAATATCATAAATGCTTAACATCCTATCTTGGAATGTTCGAGGTCTGGCAAACAAACCGACATTAAGGAGAATTTCCAGCCTTCGGAAAATTCACAAGATTGACATCTTCATCATCATCGAACCCAAAATCCCCTCCAAATGACTTAAATCTACCCAAATGGCTCTGGGCCTCCCCACAGCGATTGCAGGCAGGCACGATATTCGGATTCTCGGCTCGAAGGACGTTAATCTCAAAATCATCCAGGACTCCCAACAAGCCCTCTCATGCTGGGTCACTCACCCCACTCTCCCGGAGCGTGCCATCCTTTTAGCGGTACACGGTAGCTGTGTCATCGCTGAACGCAAACTCCTTTGGAACGATCTTCTCGACACCTATCTCCACAACACCAACACCCCCTGGCTTTGCATAGGGGACTTCAACGCCATCACCCGCAGAGAAGAGAAGATCGGAGGTCGCCCCACACCCCTATCAGCCATGCAAGACTTTAACGACTTCATATTCAATGCTCATCTTACTCCTCTCCAGTTCAAAGGCAGCGAATTCACCTGGTGTAATATTCAGGACGGCGATCGCCGTCAATATTCCCGTCTGGACAGAGCCCTCACCAACGCACGTTGGCACAGCATGAGGATCAGCTCTACCCTGTCCCACCTCAACTCCACAGAATCCGACCACGCCCCTATTCTGGATGAAATAAAAAACAACACCTACCCACCCAAAAAGAACTTCCAATTCCTCGACTTTTGGACCAACCATCCGCAGTTCTCGAGCATCGTTGCAGAATCATGGAACAGTCAGGATTCCCCCAATCCACTCACTCGAGTTAGTAACAAGCTCAAAGCCACCAGGAAAGCCCTTTCCAATTGGAGCAAACAAGCCTTTGGGGACATTTTCCAAGCGATCCACGTCGCAGAGGACGACGTCACCCGAGCAGAAGCTATATTCTTAACTGACCGATCCCCTGCGGCCAGGAGAGCCCTGAACCTTACCAAGGCTATGCTCAAATTCAGGCTCAAAGTTGAGACTGATTTCTGGAAACAGAAAGCCAGACTGAAATGGGACAACGACGGGGACAAAAACTCTAAATATTTCCACGCCTGCGTCAATGGCAAAAGAAACAAACTATCGATACATCATATATCAGATGAGCACGGCATCATTAGAACAAACCACAAGGGTATCCAAGCGGCGGCCGCCGATTACTATGCCAAATTATTCTCCAAGGAAACGGTCCACAAAGACACATCATTCCTCGACCAAATTCCCACCATTATCAACGACTCCGACAATGCTTTGTTGGAGCGCCCCCTGTCCGAACAGGAAGTGAAAGATGCGGTGTGGGCATTGAACGAGCATAGTGCCCCCGGCCCAGACGGATTTACTGGAGTCTTCTTTCGTACCTGCTAGGAGATTATCAAGCGGGACATCATCGACGCGGCTATTGATTTCCTTGAAGGAGCTCATTACCCCAAAGCTATCTCCAGTGCCAACCTCATCCTTATCCCTAAAAAAGACAACCCCAACTCCTTTCGCGATTTCCGACCTATCAGTCTTTGTACCTTCACCAACAAAATTATATCCAAGATCATCGCTACTAGAATGACAGACATTCTCCCCAAAATCATCTCGGAGGAGCAAAGCGGATTCGTTCGAGAAGGAACATCCAGGACAACATCATGCTGGCCCAAGAACTTATCATCTGCATGAAGTTTCCTGCTCGAGGGGGCAACATCGCCATCAAAATTGACATGGAAAAAGCCTACGACAGACTTGATTGGCAGTTCATGATCTGGGTCTTCAGAGCTTTCGGATTCTCGGAGAATTGGACCAACACCGTATGGAGATCCGTCAGCAACTCATGGTTCGCCACAGTTATCAACGGCCAATCCGAGGGCTTTTTCAAATCCAGCCGCGGTGTCAGATAAGGCGACCCTCTATCATCCACGGTCTTCATCATTGCAGCCGACGCCCTGAGCAGAAACCTCAACAACATGGCCAACAATATCACACTGCTAGTGGATGCCCCACCATCACCCACCTGGCCTTTGCCGACGATTTACTCATCTTCTCTTCTGGGGATGTCGGATCAATGGAGGTGGTTCATAACACCCTGGAGCGGTACTCCAGATGCTCTGGCCAGAAAATCAACCATTCCAAGAGCATCATCTACGCCCACCACAGCATCAAAATCGAGAATGCTACCAGACTAACCAACCTAACTTTCTTTACGGTGGCACACCCTCCCTTCAACTACCTCGGCTGTCCCCTAGTGCACGGGAAATCCAACGCCAGCATCTTCGAGAACCTTATCACCAAAATCAGGAACAAAATTGAAGGATGGCATAACGCCACCCTATCTCCAGGCGGCAAAATAATCCTCATCAAACATGTGCTCAACTCAGTCCCCATCCATACCTTAGCGGCATGCTCCCCGACCAGGAAGGTCATCACGTCGATCGAGCAGATATTTTACAAGTTCTTCTGGGGCCACAACAAAGGACAAGACAAACACCACTGGGCCAGCTGGGAAGCCATGGCCACCCCGGTTGCGATCGGAGGGCTCGGATTCACTAAACTCAATCACATCGTCAAAGCCTTCTCTACGAAACTGTGGTAGAAATTACGCACGAGCGAAAACCTATGGACCAGGTTTATGAAGGCCAGATACTTCAAACACATCCATCCAGCGTTGGCCAGAGCTAATAGCAGATCCTCAACGGCTTGGCGCCGTATTTTACGGGGCCGCGAATTGGCAGAGCCAGCGATTAGACTTCATCTGAATGACGGCAAGGCTAACCCCTTCCTGGAGAGATGGATCGGTGACAGCCTTATCCCGAACATTTCTGGCTCCCCAAGCAATAGCAGGATCAAAGACCTGTGGAACCCTACCAATAACGAATGGAATTGGGACCAGATTCACGAATGGTCCGGCAACAAAACGGTTGACAGCATTCGTCAGCACGAACTTATCATTGGGTCCGACGTGGACGAGCTGAGATGGTCGCTGGAAGCTTCTGGAGTATTCTCAGTGCGATCGGCGAGATCCGCGATCCACGAGAACGGGCAGGAACACTTTATTGCGCGATACTGGCATTCTTGCATCCCAAAGAAATGGTCCTTTCTCCTGTGGAGAGTCATGAGAAAGAAATTGCCAACCGATGAGATCCTTACCTCCATCGGTTTTAGCCTGGCGTCTGCTTGTAATTGTTGCGACGAGCGTCAGACGGAGACTATTGACCACATCTTCCGGGAGGAAAGCCTCCCCGACCAAATCTGGAGCATCCTCAACCGCAACTACAACATCACTCCAGGAGACGGGCACTTTAACGATCTTTTGGCCCTCTGGGGAGTCGCGTCCCACAGCCACCAGATCGTAGCAGCGGCCGCTACCTGGGCAATTTGGAAGAATCGCAACAAAGCGAGATACGAGGGTCACCAATACTCTGCTAAACAGCTAATTCGGGAAATTTACCGGCAATGCCGCAAAAGGAGTTCACTGTGCTCCCACAGCCCTCCAGCATTCTGGCAACCATACTTCTGATAGTTTTGGTGGGCGCGATCGCCCCCCTGTCTATCCTTTTGGTGATTTTTCGGCTTTTTGCCTTGTATACTCATCAGGCTTCGGCATTTTGAGCCTTGATTAATAAAAAGAGGGGGGTTTTTCTTTATATATATATATATATATATATATATATATATATATATATATATATATGTGTGTGTGTGTGTGTGTGTGTGTGTGTGTGTGTGCGTGTGTGTGTGTGTGTGTGTGTATACACACACACACACACACACACACACATATATATATATATATATATATATATATATATATATATATATATATATATATATATATATATATATATATATATATATATATTATATATAGGAAGGATCAAGATCCCCACACTTTTTGCATCCCCATACATCTCCCCTATTTGCACAGTTTGATGGTGCTTTAAGTCATTTAATCTTAACCGTTGATTTACCAATGGTTAAGATTAGATGACTTAAAGCACATCCAATGGTTGTGAACATGGGAATGCAAAAATTATGGGAATGCCTATCCTTCCTCATATATATATATATATATATATATATATATATATATATATATATATATATATATATATATATATATATATATATATATATATATATATATATATTGCATTGAATGAATGGATATATAAGTATATATATGTGTCTGCTATTGGGAGTAACCTAGGGAGTAATGAGTCAGTTTAGGATTGACCCAATGAGCCTAATTTGGTCGAGTTGACTAGCAAGTTGACAAAAGTCAAGTTTGAGTCAAACTTGATCCAAATTGACTCAAACGGACTTAGAATGACTTGATAACTTATGTTTGACCTAAAAATTGGTAGATGGACTAGTTGACTTATAGTTGACCAGGTTTGACCAGAGTTGACCAAGGGTTGACTTTGACCTAGAGGGACCTAGAATCATCTAGAATGCATTGTAGGCTATTCTTATTTCATATTAGACACTTTGTAACCTATGATTGTTCTAAATTAAACTTTGTGACTCCAGTATGGACTCACATTCTCATTAGGCATTCGGAATACCAGGCGAGTATGTTCCCTGATAGTTCTTTCATTTACTTGTTATATATATATATATATATATATATATATATATTTAAAGGTCCCACCGAGACCTTTTATATATATATATTGTATTGAATGAATGGATATATAAGTATATATATGTGTCTGCTATTGGGAGTAACCTAGGGAGTAATAAGTCAGTTTAGGATTGACTCAATGAGCCTAATTTGGTCGAGTTGACTAGCAAGTTGACTAAGTTGACAAAAGTCAACTTTGAGTCAAACTTGATCCAATTGACTCAAACGGACTTAGAATGACTTGATTGTGTTTGACCTAAAAATTGGTAGATGGACTAGTTGACTTATAGTTGACCAGGTTTGACCAGAGTTGACCAAGGGTTGACATTGACCTAGAGGGACCTAGAATCATATAGAATGTATTGTAGGCTATTCTTATTTCATATTAGACACTTTGTAACCTATGATTGTTCTAAATAGGACTTTGTGACTCCAGTCTGGACTCATATTCTCATCAGGCATTCGGAATACCAGGCGAGTATGCTCCCTGATAGTTCTTTTATTTACTTGTTAATTTCTATATTTCAGTTTTAGTCAGTTCTATTTAATTCTCGGTTACAAACACGGATTGATATTTCTGGAATTCATGCATATGACACACATACCTACTTGTCTAGCCTTTATTACAAGAACTACTATAAGAATCACATACAAGCACCTTCATGTTCTGGCTAGATTTATTTTCGATTTACGTGTCGTGTTATGGATTCACTCATACTTGTCTGGCGAGAAAATACTTGAATAGACATGTAAACATTCCTAAATACACGAACCACCTCCCTGTGAATTATACAAAAACGATAGCCATCCCACACTTGGCCAGTATGTGATGTACCGGATTATCCCTAGCTGTTTACATGTCGATCTCAGTATTTTAAAACACACTGTGAGTATTGTCAAGAATCTTTACTGGAATCACCAAAAGAATCTTACTGGAATCATCACAAGAACCGTTAAAGAATCTCCCTACTTGAATCATTGATGACATATATTGTACCACTGGACTCATATTACATTATTCTAGTTCAACTAGCTTTTATTTACAGTCTTCATTGACATGATATTCTGTTTCACAGCTTTTACTTTCCTTATTTTTTAACTATTGTTTTACATCTTAAACTGTCTCGAACTCCCATGCTTCATCAATATAATTGTCTGTAATTATTTTATAGTCTTTGTTATTTACTTGGATTTACTTGATGAGATGTATTCGTTCCTGTCCCAACTGGACCTGTTGAAAATATTACAGATGTTAGCCCTGAGGATGCATGCCCTACTCACTATGGATCTGGAGAGGGATTAGCTACCTTTGGCCCCGACTCTCAGGAGTGATTGGGAGACTAGTTTAGTAGAATGTTTTAGATTTCTTTTCTAGAACTTGAGTTGTAATAATTTGAGAGTTGACTTATTTTGAGTTGTTTTGAGATACTATCATTTAGTAGTTTTTATTTGTTTTCTTTTAGTTATAGAATTCTGTGTTATCCTATCGTGCTTAGACTGTGATTGAGTTATATCATTTCTATACTTGTCCTCCATTCGGAGTTGAGATTTAAGACAAGTACATTATATAATTGCGTGAGTTGGTTTAGATAGTGACCTAGAACAGCGTTCTACCGTCGATTCTGCGGCGTAGGCTGGGCGTTGTTACACACTTGTACCCTTACACTAGATGCGGGTCTTGACAGTAGGGCAGCTCAATTTAGTTGAAATCCTTCATAGTGTCACGAGCTAGGGTTTTGGCCGTAAAGATATGAAGGCTTCGATGAATGTTGCACACCATGGCTGGGAGTAGAGCTAGCCTGCCTCCGAAGACTAACTTGACAGCATGAAGGATCAGGTTGCGACTGATTCTTTCAAAAGAACTGGAACCCCCCAGACCACACAGATCCTTTACCATATCATCAGAAACCCAGCCAGGATGGCCTTATTGGACAAGAGTTGGGTATCTTAATAGAAATAACTGAAGGTGTCGGTCTGGCTCCCGAATCTGTCACCGAAAGCTTTGCTCATCTTGGCACTTTGAACCTGAGCAATCACCTCTTTTTGAGTCTGAGGGCTCCGAGGGACAACCTGGCCCCTGGCCCCAAGGTTGAATAGATAACTGATCCAAGCCTTGGTGTGGAGAAGATTCCCTTTAGAGCTTTTATCCCACTTCTTCGACATTTGCTGACAAGTGCTATGATGACATAGCACTTCCCGGTAAACGGCAAGGAACCCGAGGAACTGCTGCTCTAACTCCCCAAACTCCTCATTTGTGGGAGTATACTCCTCGTAAACTTCGTCTCCCCAGGGAAATTTGGAGACGTCATGCATCTCGTGGAGAGCGAGCCCCATCTCCCCAACAGGCGTAAAAAAGGTTCCCGTACGACGGTTGTACATCTCGAGGAGTGCTATGAACAACCTTGTGTTCACAGAAAGACCGTAGCAGGTGCCCCTTATGGCATAGTAGAGGCCGAACTGCTGTACAGTATCCTGATACACCGTCAGAATCCAGGATGTCAAGTTGACTCACGGAGGGGAACGATGCATCCAATTCAGCGGAGATAGTCTGCCCATGGGATATGACCTTTTGTGAGCAATCTGGTTCAAGAAGGTGTCAGCTTCAGAGAACCGATTATTGCGTCTCATCTGATTTATGAAACTGTCGGGGGCTAGTCCGACAACGGAATAACTAACTAACTCCTTGGTCGCGACCGTCGACCGTGCTCGTCTATTATAATGGATATTGCCTATGAAGACTCCCTACCAGTCCTGAGTTATGGGATCCGTCATTCGTCTTTCGATAGGCACCATGTTAAAACCTGATAGGGGAAAATGATATTCCATCTGAGGAAGGTGAACCGCCACTCCGTTGGAAGAAAAATCCCAGCTCTCAGATATCTCCAATATGCTTGGGTTCGAGACAGCTAGAGCATCTTCGAATAAGAATGCAGGCTTCAGATGATGTCCTCTAGTCTCCCGAAATTCATCATACTGAGTAGGTAGAAGAATAATCGGCCCCTGATCTCCCTTAACCTGGCCTCAGGTTGACCTCGGGTAATCTGAGTCGATACGCATTCGACTATATGGTCAAATCTCACACCCAAAGCAGACTGAGCATACCCTATCAAGAGCTCCCCTGATGGAGTTGTAGGCAAGTTCACTGCAAGGGTCAAAGAAGAAATATAGTTAGAGAAAAACAAAGTTTATTCTTCAGCTATGCGGCCTAGTCAAACAGAACCTATGTGGCCTAGTTGTGAGGAGCACAGGCGGATCAAATCAAATAAGGCATATGCGACCCAGTCAGGCAGAGTTTATGTGATCCAATTGTGAGGGGTGCGCATGCGGCTTAAAAGCATGAGATGCATATGCGGCCTAATGTGGAGCTTATGCGGTTCAGTTATGTGACGTGCATGCGGCTCAGTCGTGAGGCACTTATGCGGTTCCGTTATGTAATGCTCATGCGGCTCGGTCATGAGACACTTATGCGGTTCAGTTATGTAATGTTCATGTAGCTCAGTCATGTGGCATCCATGCGATTCAGTTATGTGGCGCTTATGCGGCTCGGTCAGGAGACATCCATGCGGTTCAGTTATGTGGCGCTCATGCACCTCTGTCATGAGGCATCCTTACGGTTCTGTGACGCTTATGCGGCTCAGTCCATGCGGCCCCATCACATAAAATATATGCGGTCCAGTGAGATAGGACACACCGATTATGCCAAACACGGAGGTGATACATGACAGGCCTGCGCATAAAGCATACGACATGGCCATTTAAATTTAAGTCATCATTCTTCCACCATCCTTACCCTTATTGGGGGGCTGCACGTTGGGATGAACGGGAGGAGAGTCCGTAGCTCTCGACAGAGAGGAGTCCCTTCCCTTTGGTCGTAGCGCCGGTCGACTTAGAAACTTTTGGAGCTATGGCTGACTGGAGTAGAAAGGACGACGAAGATGATAAAGCCGAAGCAGGAGAAGTTGAAAGAAAAGAGAGAAGCTCTCTCCCCGCAGTATGGCCCATATTTATAGGTTTTCAAAAGAGCGTAAACCGATAGACGCCGCTCCGATTCTCGTACTAAGAGATAATGATGAGTCTTAGGATTTTATCCCTTGTAACCAAAAAGGAGGCCCCAAATCCAAAATCGAATCAGAGCATTAAATACAGCAGTGGCAGCTGGACAGCCTGAAAGGATCTCCCTGCGGTTCGAAATTCCCCTGCGGCTCGAAGTCCCCCCATGGCTCGAAGCCTTCCTGCGGCTTGACATATCTCCATGCTTCTTATTTAAAGTATTCCAAATTTATAATTTGAAAACTTTGAAGGGGGGTGTGTAGAAGCATGGAAAAGATGGGACTCATGCGGATCACATTACAGAAAAAAGCTGACCGCATGATTGCTCTGGGCCAAGTTAAATTGGTCCGCAGAAGGAAGAGCCGCATGACAAACTCTGCGGTCCAAAAATGCCACAAAATCCATGCGGCCCATTATTGCCTTCTCAAACAGATTGATTATGTTAAAATGCGACCAAACTGATTCGAGCCACAGAAGTAAGAGCTACTTATGCGGCCAAGCTGATCAGCTGTAGGAGCCCCTCTGACAAAGCTGACACCTTTGACAAAGCTGACAACTCTGACACTTCCTGACAAAAAGATGAAGATAAGACGTGACCTTTCGAAAAAGACAAAGAAGTGTCATGTCACCAGATATAGGGCCCACGTGCCTGAGAGTTCATGCGGTCTGAGGCATGGTCCGCAGAGGGTGTCATACGGCCAGGAGGACTGCGACCAGAGCCGCATAAGCCTTATGCGGCCCATAATGCAGGATCTATGCGGCCCAAAAGTCTCTAAACTTCATGCGGACTGGTGGCACTGCTGGTGGGATATGTGGCTAAGGGAGACTGCGACCTAAGCTGCATGAGTCTTATGCGGCCCAGCATGGCCGAGCATTAAAAGACAAAGAAGACCTATGCAGTCTAAAATGCCCCAAGCTCTATGCGGCCCTTCATTTACTATCTCAGGGCACGTGGCAAGTTGACCAAGTCTCAACCACCCAGATTTGCTGCAACAAGGAAATCTCAACAAACCACCAGCTGGCAGCCAAAGACCGAGTCTTCGTGTGCTATTACAGCCACGTGTTCACGTGGCCATCCATGCCGTCCAAAATATGCTTCATCTCGAAACCATTATAAATAGCAGGGTACCACACCCATGCAAAAGGCTGGCAATTTGTTCAAGAGCAAAGATCGTGTCTGATAGTGCAGGAGTAAGACAAAGTTCCTACACTTCTCCCGAGCCTCCACCGTCGCCTCCCAAAATCAAAACTAAATTGTACTTAGATTGTTTCCTAGGATTTATTTCTAGGCTTTCTGTTGTACTTTCAAAGTTTGCAATCAAAACTAGTTCCTCTGTAGTTCTTGTTTGATAATCAATGGCAAACAGTAGCGTTGGACCTGATACATCCTCCAGATGCGCCTTCATTGTCACTGACTCCACCGACGTTACTGCTTTCTTCATCGACACCGACTCCACCGACGTTACAGTTTTCATCGACGTTGGTTTCGATTTCACGAGAGCAGTATGAGTTATTCTTATCCCTGATGCATGGCGGTGCCCCTCCTCGTCCAAATCTACAGTTGTCCTAGTTAGGACTATTTATTGATTGTTTGTCTGTAGAGCGGTTGTTTGTGTGTAGACCCATGATATTGGGTTTGAATATTATACATTTGTTGAGGCTTTGAAGCTTTATTGGTTACTTGTGTGTAGACTTATTTGCGTGGATATTTATTTATTGCATTGATCTGTATACGACCAGATTTTATTCAGACTGGATTTGTATTTCTAATGTGCCATTTTCTTTATATTTTATTTTATTATTTATTTTAAATGTATGTGAATTTATCGATGTTGAGTGTTCCACTGAAGGGGTCGACGAACCTAGGGAATTCAACGGAGGGTTGCTCCGGGTCTATTCATATTAATTAATATTTATTAAACTGCAGGAAAACCATTCAGCTTTCTGATTTTTTATTATTTTACTTCAAATTTAGCGACGTTTAGCGACACGAAGGGGAGTCGCTAAGCGTCGCTAAATGTCGCTCAGTGTCACTAATATCCTATAGTTCAACGACGCTTAGCGACTGTTACGCATCGCTAAACATTGCCAAATGTCACTAAACGTCGCTGACTTCCTACAGATCAGCGACGCTTAGTAACACATGTATGTGTCATTGTTGGTCGCTGGACGTTGCCAAAACATCGCTAAAACCTGCAAGTTTTACCGACTATTGGCGACAAAAGTTTCGTCGCTAATTCCGTGACATGAAGTTGCTTAAAGTTGTTGAATTTGCGACGTCATTACGTCGCTGACAAACGTCGCTATTGCGATGTTTATGTGCTTAGCGACTTGATGTAACGCGACAACACACAAACGTCGCCAATTTTGTCGCTGATTTAGATTAACCACATTTTTATAGGTTTACTGACGTCTTTTGGCGTCGCTAATAGGTGTTATTTTGGTAGCTTATATAGTGCCGCCCCGGAACAAGGACGTGAAACCTATTATCTTCGACAAAGTCGAGCGTTATCAAGAACTCTCGTCAGTCGAACCAGAATCTGATACCGGTAAAATGCAAGTATATCAGTACACCAATCAAGAAAAGTACCTCATCCAAAAGATGGATTATGACTTGAAAGGCAGCAAAGGCCTGAACTATGGCAAAGGCCGACGCCTTTCCTTACGACTCGCGGTCCCAAAAGGGAACCACAGGATTATTATTAACGCACTCGATGGGGGGGGGGGTAGGCTATGTTAAGCCACCGACAACCCCATAGAGTTCAGAAACTGAAGAGGTTATACACTCTCACTTATCTGAAGCTTCAACTTAGGACTCTGATACCAGCATCGGTCCAATCTTCACAAAAGTGTTGTCAGTCAGCATGACGTTCGTACATCTTTCGAAAGAAGAAGAGGACGACGATACATTAGATTTCTTCGAAGAGGAACCATGGGCTCAATGCTTAGGTGCACAGTTGGAATCTTGTTTCGAACAATGGGAACTTCCTACCGAAGATGAAGTCGAGCAAATCGACTTAGGGGATGAATCCTCGCCCAAACCCATCTTTACCAGCAAAAGCTTGATAGGGGAAGATCGTGAATCCTTGATTTAACCTACCAAGGAATACATTGACGTCTTCGTCTGTAGCTATGAAGACATATCAGGTCTAGACCCGCAAATTGTAATGCATAAGCTTAACATCTTATCCAATGCTAAGCCTGTTAAGCAGCAACAGCGACGCTTTCGTCCTAATATCATGGACGTCATCAAGAAAGAAGTAGACAGACTCATAGAAAGTAGGTTTGTTCGCGAAGAGCAACATTTGGACTGGGTGGTCAACATCGTTCCCGTTACTAAGAAGAATGGAAAGATCCGAGTCTATATCGACTTCAGGGACCTTAACTCCGCTTGCCCAAAAGATGAGTTTTCCCTTCAAATCATCGATGTGATAGAAAATACTTATGGCTTTGAACGCATGTCCTTCATGGACGGATATTCGAGCTACAACCATATCAAGATGTCTCGGATGACGAGAAGCGTATGTCGTTCAGGACTCCAAAGGAGGTTTTCTGCTACACAGTAATGGCCTTTGGCTTGAAGAATGCAGGTGTGACATACCAGCAAGCTATGAGCACTATCTTCTGCAAGCATCTTTGTCAAACAGTTGAATGTTATGTTTACGACATCGCTGTCAAAAGTCGTCTACGACGTGACCACTTGCAAGATTTGAGGATAGTCTTCGATCTCATGCGAGAACATCAACTCAAGGTGAACCCAGCTAAATCTTTCCTAGGTGTTTCTAGAAGCAAATTCTTGGGTTTCATCATCACTGTGAAGGGTATCCATGTTGACCCAGAGAAGACCAATGCCATCCTTGACATAAGTCCTCCGAAGAACTTAAGAGAACTTTGGGGCCTACAAGGTCGTCTTGCATACATCCGAAGGTTTATGGAAAATATTTTCGGACGATGCAACCCTTTTCCAAACTCTTGAAGAAGGGAGTCTTTTACATCTAGATGGAAGAGTCTCAGAAGAAGTTTAATGACATCAAGGCCTATCTCACGAATCCTCCAGTCCTGGTGGCACCGGTGGCAGGCAAACCCTTCCTACTTTACGTCCATGCAATGGATCATTATCTCAGTGCTCTACTAGCTCAGAATAATGATGCAGACTACGAGCAAGCTATCTACTTCCTAAGCAGGACAATGATCGGGGTCGAACACAGGTACAACCCTGTCGAAAAAGAATGTCTAGCTCTAGTATTTGCCATTTAGAAGACTCGTCATTATGTATCAGGTCAGACGATCCATGTCATCTTCCAAGTCAATCCACTCAAGGTCCTCATGACGAAGTCAGGAGAATTAAACTCTTGGTTAGCTACATGGACAATACTATTGACACCGTACAATATGGTATTCGCTCCACAAAAAGTTATCAAGGGTCAAGCGCTGGCCAATTTCTTAGCTGCACATCCAATCCCAGAGTCATCCAAACTCTATGAGGATATTCCAGATGAAGTACTGGAATGCAATGTTGCTGAAGAAAACTTTGTCTGGCAGATGTTCTTCAATGACACCTCAAGAACAGGTGCCAAGGGTCAGATCATTATAGGAGTAGGGGTAGTCTTGATCTCTCTAGACAAGCTAGTCATCCAGTGTGCCTATTCCTTCACAGAGCCATGCTCTAAGAATATGCTGGAGTACAATGCCCTCATTATGGGGCTCCAGTTAGTAAGACAACTGGGGGTAGAATACCCCGCTTCCTATGGCAATCGAAACTCATTGTCAACTAGGTCCGGGGGCAATATGAGGTTCGCCACGAGGACCTGATCCTTTATCATAAAGCAACTTTGGACAACATTTCAACCTTCACCGAGTTCTTCATAGAGCATGTACCTCCGTTACAAAATCTGGAGGCGAATGCTCTGGCTGGCCTTGTTGCCTCAATAACGGCACCTCTCAAAATTTAACACTTTGTTATGGTGATTGGCTAGGATCTGGTGTGTCCCGAAAACAACCTGTGCATGTGTCTGAACCATACCATGCTTGTAGACGTCGGTGTCGACATCAGAGACTAGCAGATCAAAGACTGGCGGTTTCCATTTATAGATTTCGTAGCCTATGGAATCCTCCTAGACGATCCGAAGGAAGTCGTGTCTGTCAAAATGCGTTCTCTCCGATTCTACTATCACACAGCTACTAAAATGCTGTATCGTCGTTCTTACAATGGGCTTCTCCTTTGATGTTTATCAAATAAAGAGGCAGCCAAAGCTCTTCGGGAGGCTCATGACGGCACCTGTGGAGCTCATCAACCCAGCCCTATGCTACAGGACCGACTCCGACGTATGGACTATTACTGGCCTACTATGATGGCAAATGCGATTGAGTACGCCAAAAAGTATCGTGTCTGCCAGCTACATGCTGACTTCATCCATCGACTCTCGAAGTTTCTACACCAAATGGTTTCTTCCTGGCCATTTGAAGCCTGGGGTATGGATATAGTTGGACCTATTACCGCTCTATCATGTAGAGGACATCGCTTCATTTTAGCAATTATCGATTACTTCTCTAAATGGGCGAAAGAAGTACCTTAGTCAGATGTGAAGAGCTCGAAGGTGATCAACTTCATCAAACATCACGTCATCTACCATTTCAGGATACCCCGGAGGATCATCCATGACAACGGTCCATATTTCTTAAGTCATGCATTCAACAGGTTCTGTGATAAGAATCGCATTCAGAACGTGGCATCCACTGCTTACAATCCAGCAGCAAATGGATTTACTGAAGCTTTCAATAAAACAATCGTCAAACTACTCAAAGAAGTCGTGTCATCTAATAAATGCGACTATGACGAAAAGTTGGGCGAATGCCTTTGGGCTTATCGTACAATGGTACAGACTCCGATAGGCAATACACCGTTATCCATGGTCTACAGGAGTGAAGCAGTGCTGCCTCTTGAAATCCAGATATGCTTACTACGAGTTGCCATTACGAACTAGCTGACAGAGGAAGACAATCAACGTCGCCGGTTACAAGAGTTGGAGGCGTTGGACAAAAAATGCCTCTTAGCTCAACAATGAATCGAGCTCTATCAGGCTCATATTTCACAGGCTTTCGACAAGAAGGTTAAACAAAGGACTTTCCAAGTAGGTGATCTTGTCATATCAGTCAGAAGGATAATGGTGATGACTAATAAGACACCAGGAAAGTCTGAACCCAAATAGGAAGGTCCTTTCATCATTGAGACAATGTAATCTAACGCGGCCTACCGACTCACAAAACCTAACGGAAACTTTTTCATGATGCCAATCAATGGCAAGTTCCTAAAGAAGTACTATTCTTGATATCCATAAATATGTACTTCCATAACCCTAGCAAGAAAAATCTATGAATTTTACCATCAAATTTATACCCTTTGTCTGAAACCTAACTGTTTCGGGACATTCTCTTATCAATCTCCAGTATAAAACATCCATGTCCATATCACCTCTGAGTTGTTTCTTACACCCTCATAACCCCCGTGTTGCTACACCCTGCCTATAGAACATCCACTTTCATATCACCTCTGACTTGTTCTTTGCATCCCCACAGAGTTTCTTCTTACCACATCCATATCACCTCTGAGTGAGAAAACTCTATCACCAACCCCATATTTACGATGTCCATATTACCTCTGAGTAAACATGTTGGTTCCCTCTCTCAACATATCATCTGTACCTAAAAACAAATGTGCGCCAATGATGATTAAGTCCACAAAACCATACGTTCATGAGAAATAAGCAAGAAAAAAGTTCTTTATTTCTTTCTTCTCAAAAGGAAGAAAATGAGGCAACATTGCAAAAAAAAACAACTATGACACAAACGACAAAAGCAAATAAAAAATACAAAAGGAGAACAACTTCAAGGGTCAACAGACATCTCGTTGATACAATGCTTAAAAGCTTCGGCCCTGGTTTCGACAATCGCCAATACCCGATATTCAGCTTCACGACACATCGCTTCCTTATCCTCGGAGGCGATATCGGCCGCTCTCTTGACATCCAACTCCTTCCGCCAATAGAACAAGTCGGCCACATGGCAAGTAGACTTTGTTGCTTCCTCCTTAAGAGTGATATAGGTGGTCTGTGCTCGTTCAGAGTCTACCAGGAGCTGGGTTTGCTGCTCCTGAAGCATGCAAATTTTAGATCAACTTTCACCAGGTGGACATCCAGAGATGCCCGTAGATCAGCCTTTACTTCCATAGCTGAGGTTAGCTCTTGTTCTTTGGCCTCATCATCGGCCAGTTTCTGTTCCCAGACAGCCATGGTGGCCAAGTAGGCTGACTCAGACTCAGCCGCTAACTTGTCCTGCTCCTCTTATATTAAAGCAGAAAGATTATTCTGCTGGATGTTCTGGAGCTCAGTAAGATGACGGTCGAGCTCTGCAATGGAAGCATCCAGAATCTCAGCTATATGATAATGACTCTGGTATGATCGAATCAACCTGATATACGGGATTAATATTGCCTTGGCTGTCGTAAAGCTTCCGTCTTTCTCCAGCATCTTGCATACAACCTCGATAATGTACTTCACATATTCGTTTGCATCAGCCAATACTTGAGGCGCCATAGGAGGGGCCATCAGAATTCCTATATGAGCAGGAAGGATGGCTAAACTCGTAGATGGCACAATATCTTGGTGCGGTAAAGCAGTCGCCACCCCCGCTCATCTAACCTCCTATCACCACGTCTTTAGGATTTGGGTCCCCTTGAGGGGACTTTGACCTAGGAGTCTTAACATTTGCAGTCTTTGTCTGACCGACAACAACATCATGGCCAGAAACCATCGTAGTCGAGTCTCTCGAAGGACCCATCACAATCCCCCAAGTGGGTTGGATAGAAGGGGATTTTTCCACCATAGGGCCCTTGTCCTTATCGAGATCTACTCCGGAGGGTCCACCAATATCAAGGCCCACCGTAACGGGCTCAGAAATAACACTTGTAGTTGGGGCAGGCTCCTCCACTCTACCTCCTAATCAAGGATCAGGTGTGGCTCTGGGAGGCAGAATGGCTACCATCATCTCACTTTCCACTGGGACAGGAGTAGGGCTTGGCAACCAAGTCATTTCCACCGCCTCAACCTCTATCGTCGGGATAAGAGTGGGGCTCGACAATGAAGTCATCTCAACCTCCGCCACCCGAACAGCTGTAGGATCTGATTATGAAATCGGTTCCTCCCTATCAGGATCAGGGGAGAGCTCAGCCGCCATCACCCCAGTTTGCTCCTCTCCGTCCATTGTAGAGTCCCCCTTTACATTCTCAACATCGTCATCTGGGACATCTTTCGAGGAAGACAAGTCCTAATCAATCTCTTCCGCCAGAGGATCTTGTATCATCACCTCCTCCTAGGTCTCAGCAACAATCTTCTCACTTATGCCCGCGACCGATTTCCTTACTGCCCACGAAGTACCTACATGATCTTCCCGAATGGTCAATGAGGATTGATCGACGTTTTCGGATGCCAACACATCAACAGAGTCATCCTCAGTATAGTCAAAAGTGGTAGGGATTTCTATGTGAACAACAACATCCGGGTCCTCCTCCACTGGAGACTTTACAATGGGAGGGATACGCTCTTCGGGAGAGCTGGCAACTTCCTTCTTGAAAAGTTTGCCCGAACCTTGCTTCGAGGTCCGTGATTTCTTCTTTGCCACTTCCTACAAAACAAAAACCTGTGGATATACATAAGAAAGGAGAGATCAGGCTAAATTCTTAAGAGTTGATGTTGACCCACTTGCCATCACGGGGGCAGGTTCTATTGACCCCCCTGCGGTTAGAACTATGGTGGCCCCTGACTTTGCCGCCAACACTTTCTTGTGTCACTTGGGCACAGATGGACCCACGTCCGTTGAAGCTCTCCTCTTCAATTGAGTCACATCAGATTCCTTTCACGAGCCCTCCGCTCGTACTAACGGGGCTGCTGCTAGAACCACAACTTCTGACGGGTGATACGCCTGGGCTTTCGCGAGTATGGCTTCAGACGCCTCTAGCTGAGTCCCGACGATGAACCTAGTCTCCCTATCGCATCCAGGAGATATCGTGTTCATCAAACGATAGAGCTTGACGGCAGAAAACAAAATGCACGGCCGGAGATTCTGAAGGGGTACTGTGAACTGCACTCCCGTACACCCAAAATTATAGTACTGCCAACCGCAGGCTCCATCCAATAAGCTTCCAATAAATCCCAAGCAAGTACTTGGGTTCCTCAACATCAGTTAAGTGTCACCAAATTGGCTGACAAAACGGCTTGATAGATAAGGCTCCAAGAAGCAATGATTCATGTTTAGATATCCCAAATGTGAGGGTCGGATGCTTTGTAGCCAACGGAACCCCCACACTGGTAAGGAAATTGCATCCACGTCTGAATCCTCCAACTCTTCATCTGCTTCAATGCCTGAAAAGAATGGGCCAACTTTAGAGATGTCCTACCCTTGAAGCTGGGACAAGATCTTCCTAAAATAGGGATGTTGGTATGCAACCATCTCCTTCTACGGTAGCTGCAGATAAAGGTATTACTAGCAACATGCCCCTCCTCCATGCCAGGGCTTATTGTATTGGGGTGATGTAATATCAACCATCCCAGCAGATAGTGATAAGGCAGCTCCTCTCGAGAAAAGTTCCCACTCCTTTTGAGGCGATGACATCTACCGCAAATTCTCTTAAACCCCGCATTAGGTTGCACACCATCACATGAAGTAAAGATAAAGGGCGGCCAAAAATTAGCTTCACGATAGGCGGGATGAGATTTCTGGTCACCCTCTCCACAGAACTGGATCCACCGGAAAACACGTAGTCTTGGAGCCATATCATCAGGTAGGCAACCAGTACAGCCTTCGGTGACATTTTATGTGCATAATTCCAGAAGCAGCTATAGATGTTGTCGGCCAATTCCCTGTTCTCGTCCTTATGTAGATTGCATTCGCCAAGCTTTTTCATCTCGGCGATTACCTTCGCATGTGTGAGAACCTAGAGAGTAGTAAAGTGAACCTTCGACGGATCGCTTTCGTCTTGAGTAAAGACAATCTTTCCAAGCAGTCACGTGAGGTTGCGCTTTAGTCTTATCTTTCTACTGATTCAGATAATGATGGCTCACCACTTCTTTGAAAATTGCCATTATTTTCGTGTCCTCCTCTTCTAAGGTGGAGAGCTCTTCATTCGTCGAGAAGTACTCTTCATACGGCATAGTCCTCCAAGGGAGCTTCTAGACCTCATATATCTCATGAAGTACCAATCCTAACTCCCTTATGGGTGTATAGGAAGTCCTAGTATAGGAATTGTATAACTCCATGAGGGCCAAAAACATGGGCCAGTTTATATCTGTGCTAGTCTGGGTAGCTCGGATAGCAGAAGTCAGACCAATCTCCCTGAGTTTGTTCTTGTACTTCTCCAAGATCCAAAGTGCCAGGTCATCCCCCTTTGGCACATAGTGACACCAACCTTCGACACGAAAATCTGCTTTCAGGTACGAAATCTTAGCTGCCAACATATTGTTGACGAAGGTTAAGGCACTGTAAGTAAAGGTTTGGTGGGAACATCATTGTATATACTCCCAGGATGCAAAGCTCGCAAGGAGTATGAAGTCCCGCTTCATGCAAAGGTAAAGGTATCCTTCTGATTGGACACAGAGTCAATCAGAATGGATCCTGCCACTGCCTCTCCCTGAGTTGGAGTAAGCTCCCATTACATCCTCCTCTTTGAGGCAAGACTAATAAAGGCGGTCAGTGGCAACTGACGCTCTATCTTCGGCGCATACATGTTGCGGTCCTTCACCTTGAAGCACCAATCCTCTTTGATCTTCAACACTTTTGCTTCATAGGAAGCCAGGAGTTCCCCAAATAGAAACTGGGGCTTCAAGTAAGTTTTTGTGGCAGTTTCAGCAGCATTGATCTTGGGGCTGATCCCGAATCAGCGTCATTCTCTCTGGTGGCTGATCCAACATAATTGCAACCTTAGCAGGGTTGACTATATCATCGTTGAAGTCCAAACCCATCTGGCAAAGGAAGTGGTCGAAGAGGACGATATTCAATAAGGGCAAAGTCATAGACACTTCAACAAAGCAAAAGAAAAAGAAGAGTTAGCAAAAACTCAGCCCCTTTTTATAAAGAGTTGAAAGATAAACGCGGTTTAGCATCGGCACATGTAAACTGCCGCGTATCAAAGTTTCGGCGCATCATCAGGACAAGAAGTCCATACGTATTGACTGAGTTTTATCGCAGCGCATCCCCAGGACTGAAGTCCATGCAGGTTTGGTAGGAAAGCTTCAGTGCGTCAGCAGGACCGAAGTCCATGCATGTCAACACAGAGAAGCCTATGCGCATCTTCAAGTTATGGCTCGGACAGCCATACCATGTGCTTCAGCAGAGTAGTTTGGTGCATGTTCCAAGTTGATTGCCCATCCATGTGTTTAAAACCTTACAACAAGTGTTTGTGTGTTTAATGAACTACCAAGCAGCAGACCACCCACTGATAACTTCTGGTCGCACGTCGACGTGCGTCGTGTCGACAACTTGGGACTCTTCAGCGTCAGCCTCAACGGACTTCTTGCCTTTGCCTCTGTCCTGGCCAACAGCACCACGAGGAGTTTCGGGGGCCATCTCACAAAGCTAGGGTTCCTAAAAAAAGAACTCTAAGGAAGAAGAAGACAGAGAGCAGAAGAAGTTTTTCCTCTCTCACACAGACGCCTATTTATAGGCTTGGGCTACGCGTAACTCGATGAGGCGTGACATTTGCAACTAAGTGCTTTAGGTCTCGTGAAACTGATGGCTCTAAATCTTCCAAAAGATTATCAATAATCACTCAAAATTTGAGGAGTTATCTCTTCATTTAAAATCAAGAAAAGTATGCGCCAAGCGCAGAATGGCCATGTGCCCAGACAAGACATGTGCCCAAAATATTTACTGGCCATTGTTCTTGGTTCAAAGTATTCCAAAACTTGGCAACAGTTTTGAAAACTTTGAATGGGATCTTGTAGAAGCATAAAATTTTAGGGGCATCTGAAGGTCAAAGTTTCTATGCGCCCCAAAACATCATGCTGAAAACTTAAAACCGATGTCAGCATATCATTCAAAAGACAGCAAGGATAAAAGGAGCATGAAAAGTATATTTTTATTAATGTGAAAACCTATTACATAGCTAAACTTTTGTTACAATAAAAGTCTATTACAAAGAAGTCTAGTCTAAACTCTACATCCCGACGCATCGCTCTAACGTCTCTGTATAGGCACATCATTCCTCGTCAGAGCGAATCACTTCCTCGTCAACATACGAATGCTTCGGCTAATGAAGCAGTTATAGAAAAGAATGCGGGTTTGCAATCAATCTAAACCGGTGGCTCTTCCAGCATAACGAAAGTCGGAGTACGACAACCCCGATCTTTATATGCAACATGCACCCAATGTCGTCTTATAGAAGAACACTGTCGATAAGGGACACGAGCATAAACTGTTCTGTCCATAGCCTAACGGGCGCATCTCAGTCTTCTGAAGGAGTTCATCGTCAAGATCAAAGCTTCTTTGAATGAGGGAATCCACAACCCACAACGTGCTAACTCGCCAAGGAGGAGGATCGGTCAAGTTCATTCTCACAGAAGAAGTTGTGTGAAACGAGAAAGAATAAATGCTCTTCACCATAAATACTGCTATTTATAGGCTAGGGCAATCGAACCCATGCGCCAAGTGTCAGCTTCTCCGAAGTTGGTACGATGAATCTGTATTTAAGGCGATGAATCTGCCATCTCAAATTCAGCTAAAGTCAAAAGTCATCAATTTGGCATCGAAATACTCAAATATGTTGACCAAATAAGATGCGCCCAGTGGCTGATGCGCTCTTCAGACAGATGCGCTCCACAGCCGATGCACCTTAAGGGGCATATGCCACATGTCTGATGTGCCCCCTTAGGCTCTCCACACATCGAAGTATTTAATTCTAATGATAGAAAAGACAGCAGCACGCGTCTCAAAGTCTGAGTAGTTAACATCTTTTATAGAAAATAAAGAGACGCAATTATCACTCTCTGTCAGTCATGTTTGTGCTCTGCCACATGGCCGACTGATCTTTTCCCATGTGCCTCTACAACCATGCACCCAAATTCAGCATGCGCTTCTGAAGCCATGCGCCAAGACTTGCTATTTGACCTCAAAAGTCATGTATCAAGCCTCTTCAGGCGACAGATCCGATGCGCATCTACTCAAGTCAATATGCATGGATCATTAAGTGGTGGGCCCGCGCCACATGTCTTTAACTCAGTTTTGTCTACGAATGGGTGCTAACTACTGAAAATTTCAGCAACAACCAAATCTTAACAACTGTCACGTGTCAGCTCCTCTGCAGTCCAACGGTTCAGTTCAAACAGATTCAGTTCCTGCTCCCTAGCGCGTCATCCATGCACCCAACTAAGTCAGACATATGGTGTCCCTATGTGCAAGTTCTCCATGCGTGCATTGCATATGCACGTATAAACAAATCATCCTGCTACCTATAAATAGAAGGACCAATCCTTCATTTCAACGGTCCAAGAAAGCATATCCAGACTTTCCAACCACTTGAGCATTCCCAAGAGCTTTAACAGCTTCAACCCATCACTTTCTAAAGCACATCAGACCTTCAAATAGCTCGAGATTGCCGTCAGATTGTCAACAGAGTAAAGAATCACCTCTCCATTGCCACAGTTCCCAGATAAAAACAAAAGTGTACTCCTAGGATCCCAACGAGATCCTACATTGTACTCTGTTTTGTTTGTGATTATATATAAAGTTCACCCCAAACTGTTTTTAATGGCAAACATGTCTGTCTAGCTTATAGTATGTCCTTACCTTGAGGACCGATGATTATTTGTGTTCGTCTAGCTTGTAGTGCGTCCTTACCATAACAAGTGTCGTAATGTCTTCTCAAAGTGTCAGTAACTTCATTTTTTCTTTAAATTTTTTTCTACATTTCTTATACTATGCACCTTAACTATTGTTTTTTGATTTTTTGGATCTAAAATTGGTGCGCCCTCGTTATCAGTGACATTTTCTCAAAATATTGCCAATAAATTGCTTTCTCCCTATTTACATCATTAGTAGCCGTACTGCTAACTTCAGGAGGTGACATTTGTGTCGGTGGCACAGAATCTTGAATATGATTATTTTTAAATAAATTAGCATAGTAATCATAATTTTGTTGAATCACCTCAATAAGGGTTGTTAAAACTAGTAGCATCCATATTTAAAAAAATTAAGAAAAAGAAGAGAGGAGAAAATTATTTATCTACCAAATACAGAAAAAGAGAGAGAAAGAGAGAAAGAAAAATCAAAAATCAAAAACATTTTTTATTTAAATTAAAAATACTTGGAACGTCTGTCACGACCCCCTTCCAAATAATCGGGTATGAGTCATGCTAAGTCCGGCCTACGCTGGTGTGAGCCACGGCAGTCAGCCGTTTAGACCTTCGGAATCCTCAAAGTAGAGAATATCAATCTCTCATCAAAGCTCTAATCACGTAAACTGTCACAATCGCAGCATCCACTATGTCTTTATTATATTGTCCTTTTACAAGAGATCTCCGAAAATATATCCGATCATGATAAAGTCAACTTTATACAATCTCAATCTCAAGAAAACATCAAACTACAATCTAAACCCCCTCGAGGAAAGCCTTGTGGTCCTGGATAGCCTCCGGAGTGGTCTCCGCTATAGGGTCCTTCTGTGGTCCATAAAGTGTAGGATAGTCAAGCTCATCATTACCTGTACATGTCAAGGATCTAGTCAGGAAAGGAACAAAGTACAATATAACTCAACAGTACTCAATCACATGATGCAATAGTACATAAAGTAACAAAGGCAGTAAATAACAAGTAAAGTGAAGAATACCTGAAATCATGCACTATCTACGTGAACACATGTGCAGTAGAACATCAATAAGCATGTAGGTGTTATCATGTATAAGGCACATCGTCGCCGATATGCTATCAGTCATGCATGTAAGAGTAAGGCATATCATAGTCGATATGCTAGCAGTCACACAAGTAATGAACGTAAGGCACATATAATGCTAACAGGCATATAATGTCCATAGGCCAAGGTAGACTACATGATTCATGAATGTTCCCTCTCCCGACATGAACATGAGAAACAAGTAAAGCAAATGATATAGTGTAACATGTCATGCAATGCCCCAATTAAAGTTGATATATAAGTACTTGCCTTTCACTGGTTGTTGTTGCAAAGCGTCTCCAATCCTACCTAAAATAATTGAGGAAATATAGGTTAGAAAATATCCTAGGAATCTTTAGAAGATTCTTAACAATACTGCTCTAACTACCCATCCAAGAAATCTACTAACCCCTTCAAAATAATTATTAATTAATATCAAGAATAATACTAATAATAAATTCTATGTAAAATATCTTTATTCCAAAATATACTAAATTTCAATTATGAAGTAGCTAATTAAAATAATATCTAAAGTTTGTCTAAAAATATCAGTAAAATTATTAGTAAAATTTGTCAATAAAATAATAATTAAATTTATTAAACTAGTTACTAGTAAATAAATTTAATAATTAATTATAATAATTAGTAAATAATTTTGAAATATCTCAGCTCAAAACATCATGGACCCTGCTATTAGGCTTGGGCACGACCCACAGAAATAATTCACTTTTTTTTCTTTTCTTTTCCTCTTTTTCTTACTGGCCCGCTGATTTGGGCCTAGAACCCGGCCGAAGAACCCAACACTAACCCTAAATTCACTCTTACATTCTCTCTCTCTCGCACACATACACAGTAATCACACAAAAGAAACCCTAAAAACTAATTGGAGAAGAAGAAGAAGAGGAGGAAGAAATGAAGAAGATAAAGAAGAAGAAGAGTGAAGCTCACCTCGGTGATGGCTCAACCAGTCAATGGCGAAACGTGCTGGCCAAGAAGCGACGGAGAACAAGTTCGGCACAGCAGTTCGACGAGTGGCACGGCTCAGGCATGGTGATGGCGAGGACAACTCTGGCTCGGCGAGGCTGAAGCTCGTGGTAAAGCAGATCCGACGTTTGGGCGGCTTCGATGCTGCCTACGGCAATCAGAGGCAGCTCAGTGCTTAGATCTGCTGGCGAGGCGGTCTTTGGCGGTCACAAACGAGCTTCAGTGACTAGGTGCGACGAACACTGTAATGCCCTAGTACCAAAGTACATAGGACTATGATACGTATACATGCCAGCTACGTATCAAGTGGACTTCAGTCCTACTCGAATACGTATAAACTGTCTATTGGTCCAGTCTAATTATATTTATATATTACTATGGTAACTCTATATCTCAATCCACCAAAGAATAACTCCATCGTAAGACCAAGTGTACTAATGTTGATCAGGCATTAACATACTGATCCTACTTACAACCAAGAATAGATAATGTATAATAAAGTTGATCGGACTCTATTACAATTGTCTGTACAAGCTCATAGAGAATAATAAAGCTTGCAAACTAAGCTATAGCAGCAGAAGAAAGTAACAAAAAAAATATAATGTCTGAGGACAATAATAACGATAACATCAAACATATATACCTGAAATCTTGGCGAAGCAACCATCATCCATCAATGCAATAGATCTTAATAACTTTATCTAATACCTGGAGAGATCATCAGGTCCTCAGGGGACTAGCAAGACACATAATATATAAACCTACTTTGATAGTAATAACATGCAAGGATAGATAGAAAAAATAGCTTCTAGAACAAGAATGAAGATCATATGGAAGACTCCATAGATCATGACATGTTATATGAAAAATAATACTAAGAATGACTATCGAATGACCGTAGCTTTGCCATGGTACTCTCGGTCCTATAGCTAGTAGCCATGTCGTGGTACTTCCTAACTATAGTGAGTCTCTATCGTAGCCCTGTCCTGGGTCTCCCGAGTCGAAAGTGGTCAAGTAGCCAATCCTAGTATCGGTGGATGGTCAAGTCAAAGTTATATGGAACACATGATCGAGTTGAAGTATTATGGAACACATGATCAAGTCAAGTCACTTAAGTAAAAGACGCTATCGAAGACGTGTGAAAATATAACTAGTAATAAAAATTAATGATAACAGGTTAGAGGCATAGAAATAAATTATTGCAAGATAGAAAATATGAAAAAAAAGGAGACGTGAAAAAGAAAGAATAATAAGACTATGCATGTAAGTAAACTGTACAAGTTGGGAAGGTGTACTTGCCTGGTGTAGAATCGTCCACGTCCAAATAAATAACTAGTCAATCAGTGAGCCAAGAAAGTTGAACTTTCGCAAACGCCTTCGGATGCTGAAATAGACATCACCAACGTTCTTGTCATAAAAAATGTCTAACTTTGACTATCTACAAGTCCAATTTTGAATACATGGGCAAAACGCTAATTTTAGGTCAACAATATTCGTCATTAGACCCGCTTTGCACCGAAAAATGTGCCAGTACCTACGGTCTCTAAAGTAATCAAACTATATGTCTACGATTTGGGTTTGACTATAAATCCAACCGTATGTCCAAAGTTTGATTTTGATGGACCGTGCACAAATTTGCCCATTGGATTAGGTCGCGGGCCTGCCAAAATAGTGTTCTGGTTAACCTTCTCAAAATCAGACCAAACTTGGCTCACCAGAGCAGAAAAATGACACGAGTCTAGTGGCTCAAGTTTCATTGCGAGGTGATGAACATGTACGAAGTTGTAGGCTACTTTGTAAAGAGGTCGATATAGAGACTTCGATAGATATGGCTCAAATTCGTCGTGCAAACGCAACCAATAAGAGTTCCGTCAAAGCCTACACGTCCGTAATATATGTACACATCTTTCGATGCCTACGAGTTGCGATCAAGTCACCCGATTTGTTGGGACGGTCCCCATATCGGAAAAAATTCTAGTTTTCGGAAACAGTTTTCCTAAGTTTTTTATTTTTTATTTTAAAATCGATTTTAAACAGAAAATAACCACCTAGAAATAACTAAAAATATGGTTTCAATATCGGTTAGGTTGTCTACAAGGCTATTCAAGCAATTTTCCAAGATTTGCGATATCTTGGTCGCAAATCGGCTTCCAACTTGGGGTTTTGGGACAGTTTTTAAATCCAGAAAATCAAGTTTTTTTTCAATTTTGGAACTCGATTTTTGTCGCACATGATACGAATTAAATTATTCTACTTGAAGGGATGCGATGTCGCATAGGTTATGCTCGTACCTGTTCAATTGGTTCACAAAATAATGAACTGAAATATTAGGAAACTGGTTGCAAATTCTGACTTTTGCAGGCTACAAGTGCTGTTGTTATTACTCATGTTGCTGTCGCTTTTGCCGCTGTGCACATGTGGCGACTGTTGTGCGTGGCTGGGCTACGCTTCCCGGTGGCCTACGGCTTCTGCGGTGGTGCACAGAGTCCGACGTTGCTCGCAGGTGTTATAGGGCTATGGGTTCGGCTCGGGTCGCGCGTACATAGGAGTTTTCGAACATTCCAATATTTATATCGAATTTAGATTTGATTTCTAATCAAATCTAAATTTAGATTAGGTCTAAATATTTGGAAGATTTAACTGAAGATTGATTAAATCTTCATTATTATCATTTTTCTTTCCTTCTCTTTTTGCTCGGGCCACAACCAGGTATTGTTCCCGCGGGAACAGTACTGCTGTTGCATTTTTTTATTTTCATTTTTTTAAACATAATATACCTTTGCACATATATTTACACACACACACACACACACACACACACACACACACACACACACACACACATATATATATATAACATCTTAAGAAAAATATTTTAATATATTACTATGGAATCCCAAAAATAGTTAATAACCATGAGGTGTTAATTAACAAACTATTTTATTTATAGTAACGCCAAATAATTAAAATTATATAACAAAATTTTCTAATCAATTTATCTATAAATGAAAACTATAATAAAAATAATTCAGCTAAATCTAGGGAGGTTTACATGCCATGCATGGAGTGCATGGTGTGTCGGGTATGAGTTTGGTTCGGTTCAATTTCGGGCTAAATTGATACAACCAGATCTCCTACGAGTCATAATCTAATAAATACTAATTAAGATATTTATTGGGGTCAAGTCACAACTTTGACTTGTTTTCCTAGTTGGGACACAGCTATGGCTTGGCCTTCCCTAGCATGGCTAATACACTATTCAATGCACACGACTACACTCTTCGTGCCATAATTCTTATTCATCATGCACCTTAAAGCTTAACAATGAATAAGACCATATATATATATATATATATATATATATATATATATATATATATATATATATATATATATATATATATATATATATATATATATACAAAATTGTATCTAAATCTATTTGGCCCAAATAAGTTCAAAATAATTCTACTAAGTCATGGCAACCTAACACGGCTCTACCAAGTGGGGTTGACTAGGTTTGGAAAGTATATTTTCTAGTCAAATCAAACTCAAAAAGTCAACCAATGAGTCTATTGTGCCATCCATAAATAAATAGCACATGGTAACTCGATTGAGTGGCACACCCCTTGGCATGCTTGTCATAGGCTCAAAATGGGTCAAAACCATATATTGGGTCAACTGGTTTTGATCGATGTCGAGTTCTGAACGTACGTTGGAAGTTAGGTCTAGAATTACGGTAAATAATCAAATGGCCTAAATTTGACCCGAAGATGTGCAAAATCAAAAGAATGTTAGGGAAAAGTTTGGATAGGACATGGTATATCAGATTGAATGTTGACTTTTCTACTTCAAAACTTATGAAGGACGTTTCAAAAGATTAACATTTCTTGTGCTCCAAAAATTAAAGCTACAGAAAACTACATCTATAGTCTTAATTAAAGATAAAATATAATCTAATAAATAAAAATCATATAAAATAAATAAAAAATATTTTCAAAAATTAGGGTGCTTACATACACGACAGATCAAATCTGTGCACGGCACTCAGTTGAGTGTTTTTGGTAGCGTGGTGCGTCGGAGCTACGTTTGCTGCGAGGAGGTGACTCCGGTCATGGCGGTGGTGATCTACGTCGACTCGACTCGACGAAGATCATGGCGGTACGATAAACTCTGGCGAAGCTAATCGGCCTGATACGGCAGATTTTTGGCAACGGTGGTTGTGTCGGCCTAGGATGGCTAGACACGGTAGAATAGTAGTGGTGTCCTATGTCTGGGGACACAACAGTACACAGGAACTAGGGCTGAAATCTGGAGGGCATGTCTTGTGTAGAGGACACAGCAGGACATGGCTAGGGTTTGAGAATTATGTGCAACATGTAAGGATTGTATTCGTGTCGGGGGACACAGACACGATTGGGGGTTTGGAAGAGAATGTCGTGTCGGGCACGAAAGTATAATTGTAATAGCTAGGTTATTAATGAAATGGATAGACACTGACACAAGTAAGACGTGGTCATTAGGGCCTTATAAAGATTTGGGGTGATTAGCACTAATGATCATTAGTCATATTTATAGGAGCCATTAGAATAATCTAGATTTAACTAGCACATGGCTCCAAGGAATATTTTTAGAATATTTCAAGGAATATTCTTAGTAACACTCTAGACATGGAATATTCCTAAGAATATCCTTTGGGATTAATTAACACTATTAGCATTAATTAAAAACTAATCATGATTATTTAGGAAAGAAAATCTAGAAAGTTCCCACTCTAATAATCCCTATGGCTAATAGCTATAGGAAATTATCAAACCTTACTATCCTACAATAATATTTACAAGAATGTCACTCCACTTCCAAATAAGCCACTCCACTTCTACATAATTTCAAACTTGCCACTCCCTCTTCATGAATTCCTAATTAGCCCACTCCTAATATAAAATTACAAAAATGCCATTCCTACTAATTAATAAAATAATTAATAAATAATTTGAAAAAAATAGAAAGTGGGGGGGTACAAATCAACCTTCCTTTCAAAAATTTCGTCCCCGAAATTTGAAGGAGTAGTAGAAAAAGGAAGTAGTACATCAAGGCTCAAACAAGTAGGGATACTTCTCCCTCATCTCGTCTTTCCTCTCCCAAATAGACTCTTCGGGAGAGTAGTGCCTCCAGGCAACCCAAACTAAGGGAATCATCTAGCGGTGCAGCTGCTTCTTCCTACGGTCGAGGATCTCAACTGGCTGCTCCGAGTAAGTGAGACTAGGGCCTACCTCGTGCTCAGAGTAATCCAGCACATGACTAGGGTCAGTTATTGTCATGTCCCGCTCCCAGAATATGGCAAGCCGAGTACGTAACATCATCCCCAGGCTACGCGACATACGAATCCTCTAGTACCCATATTCACGATTGTCGCCCGTAAGGTTCTAGGATAGGTTAGCACAGGTCATAATTTTAAATAAAAATAATCAATATCATTCTAAAAGTAATATTCTAAGCTATAAATAGAAAAATATTTTTCTACCCATTACAACAATTAACCCAAATATAATTATATATATAATACATTTATACCTTAAATAGATGATGAGAAGAAATATGGTTCCAACACAATCATCTTCAATGGTAGCTTCATGTTCTTGTCTCCAAATGTACTTCAATATTTGATGGCAGCTTCCTTTGGAATATTGCTACAAAATTAGTGAACAATACTAGGTCGTCAAATGACATGCAAGTCCTTAGTCAAGGATGGAGAAAATAAATGAAATGAAATGAGAATCTGAAAATGATTGGATTCTCAAATTCAAAAGGGTTAAGAAATATAATACTAAATTCCTATGACTTGTTATAGTGTAAAATTGAAATATGATACTGATTAAATTTTATTATGGTAAATTCCTCGATATTCGCCTTATAGTTAAGTCCTAATAATTAACACTCGTAATCCGTACATCACAATGATAATTATAAATTAATACATTAGTATCACCTATTAACTACAACGCACGATTACAAGCATAAAGTATCAACGAAACAGCAGCTACCGTGTAATATCCAACATCTACTAATATCTGCATCATCAACTAAATTTTGTAACATGACACTAGTACAATGATCTACCCCTAAACCAAACAAGGACAAGGGAATGAATCACAGCACTGGGGCAGCCTACGTATAGCTGACTAGTAAGAAGCACACCCCAATCACAATTACAAACAAATTTCCTATATGCTTATGCACTTTAGAGAACACATCTGGATCACATTCATCCTATTTTCTCAGCAACAATCACATGACTAAGGATCAGGTTGTGTCTGGATGGGTGCGGTGCCAAAGATCTGACCCCCACATTTACTATAGGAAATTTATAATATGATTTATTAAAATTCTGATTTTATACCAAGAATTCACTGGATTGGAATTCTGTTGGTGAGCTTGACCTTACCCACGGCATTGTAAGGGCTTACGGATGGCGGAAAACTACTGATCAGCTTTTTAAATGTTGTTTATTATATTACAGATAATTTGGGTGTGATCTAGTTGTTCTCTCCCGCCCGATGCACTAACCTAAGGCTACAAACAATCATATTCTATTATCTTACATTAAGTTTCTGCTGGTTACTGGCATGAATCTTAAATCTCGGTTCATGTATCTATTTACCACGAATAGTGAGAATATGATTCACTATTTATTTCTTTCCAGAAGGATAAACCATAATACTAGATACCATTATTTCAATACTTGTTCGTTCTTTAAATAAATCAAGACGTAGTCACAAGATATCAATTTTTCAATACCTTGGTCTCTTTTCAAATTGAGACCCGATAGAAGTCCATAATATCATCAGATTCAATAATTTGTATTTTTCAGCAGAAACACATGATTAGGTTTCTCTTGCGTGACTATGTGTCCGTATCCCACGTAACTTAAGTTATAAGAAATTCGACCCCTACAATTTAAATAAAAATTAAGTCTGTCTCTAAGTAACTGACTCAAATTCCTTAAATAAGATTAAATATTTTCAACAAACTTTCGGATATCAAAAATGCCTAAAATTCGACCCCTTTGTATTTTGGAGCCCAAAATTTTACACTTTATATAAAGACCCGGAGCAACCCTCCGTAGAATTCCCTGGGTATGCTGACCCCTTCGGTGGAACAACTCAATACGAAAATCACACGCAATTATATGTACAACATATTAAAGGAAAATTCTAGCTTCTTACCTTAGGCAAGTTATACGTTAATGCTAGTAATCCATGAATTTTGCAATTCTACTACAAAAAAACAACTAAACAAGAATGTTAGAACACCAAAATTTATAACAAGGAATTATCAAAAGATAACACAACCAACTGTCTGTGTATATATATAATCAAACACAAATTTACCTAAATACACTACAACAAATATGGCCTACAATAGCATGCATCGAACGCTAAAGAAAGTCTTCTATAGCTTTGTTCGTTATAATTGTCCCAGCTATAGTATGTGAACGCTATAACATTATAGCGTTCTTGAATGCTGTTGATGGATTATAGCGTTCATGAATGCTATGAATGGTTTATAGCATTCATGAATGCTGTAGATAGATTATAGCGTTCATGAATGTTGTGGATGGTCTATAGCGTTCTTGAATGTTGTTGATGAATAACAGTGTTCATGAATGTTGTAGATGGTGCATAACGTTCTTTAATAATGTTGATTTATTATAGCATTTCTGAACGCTGTCGATTTTTTATAGCATTTTGAGTGCTATAAATCTGCTACACAATTTCATATCTGAATAACCTATTCTGTATCACATACAATTAACCTATGCATCATAAAATTTATGCTGAATCACAATTTTGATTTCAACAACTTTAATCACAACTTCCATTTCGATCAATCAAAATATAGAAAATGTTTGCCAAAATAAATAAATTCATACATTTTTCATTAAAACATTCAAGATATACAAAAAGTTATTGTACGCCTAAAGTAATCGAAATAGTAGTCCAAAATAAAAAATTTATGTAAAGAGAATTCAAGATGTACAAAATGTTTGTAAACCAACGAGAGTCCAAAATTTAACTGAACCATTCTATTTCCATACAAAATGTCTGTAGGCCAAATGCAGCTCGATCAACTCTTTCCTTCTAGCTTATATACACAACCATCAATAATTTACACGCCAACCTACACAAAATTAAGAAGAAAACACATTAACATTATTATATAAAAAATAAGTTCACACAAGATCATGTATCCATGTATACCATAAACATTTATCTTTGTTGCATTTGTATTCCAGTATTCCTCCTACTTTTCTAACGATCTAGTATCAATTTCAAGCAATCTGAGCTGAACTTGCTTCCAATATTATTCAAATTTCCATGGTTGTCATTCAAATTTTCAAACAAAAAAAGGGAATATGCACAAATCACAAACAAAAGTATGCCAGTAAGTGACTCACACTAATAATGCACCCTAGAAATTAAAAAAAGCAACTAACTACAGTAGAAACTCTATAAATTAATACTCGATTATTTAATAAACTCTCTAAGATAATATTTTTGGCCGGTCCCGACTCGGGGATAGGGTGCTAAATTAATAATTCGCTAAAATTATAAGATAATACATTTTTGATAATTTCTTCAGACCCCATATAAAATATAAATTAATAATTCCTTATATATAGCATATTACATGAATGATTTATGAAGGTTTCTTGAAAAATGACTCAAGAATTGAAGGTTTCTTGAAAATATTTTTAATGTCCATAAAGTGATACACTGAACACAAGAAGCATAATAAGGTGGGAGATTGAAGGTTTCTTTCAAATTGGGCCCTTCATTTGATATACACATGCATTGTATACAATAATTAAGTGGAAGCTTGAAAGGTGTTTGTAAACTACGTAAGTATTTTACTATAAATTAATAAAATATTAATTAATAAATTTTGGTGGTCCCAAGTGTATTATTTTATAGAGTTTCTACTGTAGGTCACCTTCGTAGAGAAAATATGGCTCTTGAAGTTTTAGAATCACACAGTTTTAATAATTGAGGATTAACTAGTCTCATAATTCAGCGATAGCTTAAATTTATCAATCATAATAGTTATGGCTTATAAAGAAAATCATTATTTATTTGAACTTACAAAAGCAACAAAAGCTTTATCAGTTTGTCTAGTTTGATTGAAAAAACTTTACATTCTATTATTGATATGCACATTTAAGGTCTATAAGTAAGAAATTTAAGGTATTGTTTCATTAGGAGGAACAAAGCAAAGTAAAACTATGAATTCTTTATATCCGATACGACTGCAACATATTAAACTACTAAGTTACCAGTAAAACATAATACACTGAGTTGACTTAGCATACATAGTGTAATCAACAAAAATATCTGGTTCACTAATTTTCCAAAAAAAAAAAAAAAAACTACAATGAAGAAGAAAAAAATCGCTGCTATTGTCCATTCGGATACAAATTCTGATATCGATATGCGAACCTGTTAGAAACTAATATTTGGACATGCCGAAGAATTTGATTGACTAATCATCGTAATCTACATTTAAACTGTTAGTACAATTGAAAATCTCCTACACGTACCAGAAATATTGCATACACTGAGAAATTATTTGCCAAACAATAATTCAGCAGTCCAGAAAAAGAAGTAAAAAAGGAAAACTCTAAGCTTTAGAAACTACAAAAATATCATTGTCTCAAAATAAAATAAAAAATTAATGCAGATGAACAGAGTAGGTACACAAACACTACTGGCTGGCAAGTAATACTAAATCCGAATGGTGGTACAAGCAACAACAATGGCAATCATTCATGTTCGGGCTCTTAATTTGTGGTAGAATATTAGTAAGTAGTAACACAAACATAAACACAACACTTGGATGGCATGGCACGGCATACTCTTGTTTGTTTTCTTACAGGAAATAAAAAGGGGTTGCAAATGCAAGCTGATAACATTAATTGGTGGATAGATAAAGAAAGAAAGGGAAAGGCAACAACGTCCCAAAGCTAGGCTAGCTAGCTAGCACTTGTGCTGTAGAATCTCCTTCTCCTGTGCCGGTGCCTGTTTCTTTCGACGGCCTCGGCCTAAGACGGCTCCACTTCCGAAGACGTAGTAGTCCACGGCGTGGCTGAGGATTGCAGCGATGAGAACCCCTGCATTGAAGGACATGACCGTAAGCATGACGAGATACGAGAGGCCGGTCCTGAGGGTGGCGATCCTGGTGAGGACAAGTCCTCCTCCTCCGCCAACTGCTGCTAGGCGGGGGAGATAGGAGAGGAACTCGACGAGGACGGAGAGTGCGAAGACAAAGAGAAGGGCGAAGAGGGATGCCGTGTCGATGCCCCCGGGCCATCCGGAGAAGAGGATGTCGACGTGGTGGCCCCAGAAGAAGGTCATGTGCATCATCCCCATCCGCCCACCGTGCATGCTACCGTTGTCCGTGGAGGATGGCGGGGGCATCATCATCCCCATGTCATGCCTATCGCCTCCTCCTCCTCCTCCCCTTCACCCTCCCCCACCCCCTCCCATGCTCATTTTTTCTAAGTAATTTTACTGATTGATTGGATTATGAACGAACAAGACGAGCGAGATGGAATGATAATATATAGAGGAGGAGGAGGAAGGGAAGGACGGATGACCTTGATGGCGGTGGTGACGGGTGCGCCGATGAAAACACGCGGTCCCTTACAGCCCCTCTTGCCGTGGATCCAAAACGTGCTGAAAGAGAGTTCAAAAATTGGAGAGTATTAAGGAAGGAGAATAAGAGAAGGGAAAAGAAAGAGAGCGCACAAATTATTTTGGGGAGAAGTGAGACATGAGAAGAGGGAGAAAACCTGCGCTAGAGCATTTCCAAAATTTGGCAGAGCGGCAAACTAAAAAAATTGTGGGAAAATAATTTTAGATAACACTTTGAATGTGTTGTACTTAGTTTATAATATTAGATGACATTTTAAAGTGGTATTAAAAGGGACGTTGAATTCATATTTATAATACTTTTAAAAAGGTGTCATAAATAATGCAAAATATTTATTGCCACGAATATTTCAGTAAAGTATCATCATTACACATATTTACAAAATGTCGTCGGTAAAGTGTTGTTATTAATATTTTTGTTGTAGTGAGAGGGGAAAAACTAATTCACAAGAAGAGAAAACCTTAACACTGGATGTTACATAGGTATCGAAAAATCGTACAAGAACAACCGAATCAAAACCTATCAAACAAAATAACCCTAATTTCCACTCTATTAACAAAAATCAAAGAGGAAAATTAGGACAAAAGTTAATTTAGTCTAAAATTAGTCGATTAACCAATTAGCACAACCAAACACATAGACACGACCATAGTAGACAAATATTACCATGATTCGTGCGGATCTACAGACCGTAAATTCAATTTACAAGGAATTTTTTAAATTTAGATGTGGACCTTGAAGGGGATCTGCGCGTCGATGAGGGGTTGGGAGAGGTTGTGGGCCTTGGTGGAGGTGAAGACATTGGCATCATCCTCGAGCTTTTGCTGTGATTCCTTGTCGGTGGTGGAGCTAGGGTTTAGGGAGAGGCCGATGGAGCCCCAATCGGCGTCGTAGAGAATGAAAGTGGTTCTGGATGGTAGCAATGGTTGGAGACGAAGGAGGTGCTCTGCAAGAGAGAGGAGGGAGGAGAGAGATGAGTGGAGATTAGGGGGTATTGATCGAAAATTGGGGCGTAATTGAAAAGATGGCGGGACCAAAAATGAAAACATGGGAACGAAAACATGGGGGGAAGGATGAAAACACTATAGGAATTTGTAGCAATTTTCTCTCTTTGTGTGACTTTCACACAATTACTATGCATTCGTAACGGTTATATTCATTACTAACAAATAAATCAAACAAAATAGAATAAAAAAATATTTGTAGTAACGCTTATTTATTTTTAGTCGTCTTAAATTTAGTATTTCCATCTATTTTAGGCGAGAAAACACAACTTTAGGCGATAATATTTTGTTTAGTCGTCTTAAATCAGTATTCTCTTCTACTTTAGACAATAATATTTTTTCTAATCGTCTTAGTTTTTCCTTGCGAAGAATTTTTTGAGTCGTCCAAACTAATTAATAGTAGCCAAAGAGTTCATAATTATTTTTTAAAATTTGGAGGACTTTAAACGATAACAATAATTTTTTAGTCGCTAAAGATTAGTTTGGGCGACTAAATTTTTTTTTGTCGTTCTAGATTTTGTGGTCTAAAGCCTCTACTCTTGTAGTGTTATGAGAAAATTTTTAGGGCCGATAGTTATGCGCGAAAGAAGGAATATTAGGGGGTTCACGCCATATATGCTATAGTCTATTTTTTTTATCATGTAAAATAAAAATCTACGCTGCTTCTCTTAGGATTCGAACATGAGATCTGCTTTGACATACAAACATAGCAATAGATGAATGTTATAGATTCTACAGCATTCAGGAAACGCTATAGATAGATATTGTTATAGCACTGTAGAAAGAATGCTATTGTTGATAACATTCTACAGCGAGAACACTTGAACGCTATAGAAAACTGCTATTGTAGGCCCTATTTGTTATAGTGATAGCCTATTAGTGAGGTATTGATTTTCTAATACTAAAAAAATCTAAATAGTATTATCGGTTTAAATGACTTTGTTTTATAAGGGAACTTACTAAGGCAATGATGGAAATAATGTCAATGCAAGAGCACATGTAAATATATCACTTCAATTTGTATATACTCTTGCACTTATTAAGGCAAGGATGCATACAACTTCAATATTTATATGCTTGTCTTCCTTTTTCCTAACACACATCTTTGAGGTAAGACCTTATAAGCTAGAGGAGGAACTTATAAGCACACTAAAGTTATTATGCAAGGAAAGTTATCTTTGAAGAATATCTATCATCACATACATGTTCACAACCATCCTAATAAGAATTACTAGGATACAAATTGGTGAGTAGAAGTCAGAGGTATGTCAGTCTATATCCTATAATGCTAGAGTCCATATGGTGAACTTATCAAGACCTCAAGGTTTTCCATAAGTTGGGCCCCTGAACTTGGATTTGTTTCCAGTTCTCCCTCATAGTTCATTTTCTGCAATCGGTACTACATGAAGATGATTTGCATATTGATCATGTATAAGTGAAAAGATATTCTTATACTTACAACACTATATTAGGAACAAATGAAAGGTTTAGTTTCCAAAAAAATTCTAAAGTTTTAGAGTTCTAATTTTCATTCATCAAAGGGCATAGAAAACATTCAAACTATGCTCAAGCAGAATTTTATTTGGGCTAAGCTTTGAATAGATCAATATGACTAATTAGAGACTAATATGGTCCTAATAGTTAGGAATATGAACCTATAGACTATGTATGTAGTTTTCTTACCTTATGAATTTAATCCAGGACATTTCTATTCTCCTTATATGTTGAAAATAAAATTTACTTGGGTTCCACTCTTGTTGGACTAATATTATTGATACTCTAGATACCATCATAGTAGTATCCTATAAGGATTTCTAGTCCACGAATTATAGTACCTGGTATATTGATATAAAAAAATTCTAACTATGATAAGAATATAAGCTAAACATAGACTAGTAAATGGTTTTTTTGTAAATGGTTTTTTTGCATATATATATATATATATATATATATTATATATATATTATATATATATTTAATATATATATTAATATATATATATATATATATATATATATATATATATATATATATATATATATATATATATATATATATATATATATATATATATATATATATATTAAAACCAAAGCCGGTGGACGACTCCACCCGACCTTGGCCCGGAGGCCGTGGCCACCGCCACCCAGCCACCTTCGTGGGAGGGAGGGCTCGAATCCGGCCCTCACACCGGTGCACGATGGTGTTACCGGAACACCATATATATATATATATATATATATATATATATATATATATATATATATATATATATATATATATATATATATCCAAAAAAAAAATATATATATATATATATAAAATATATATATATATATATATATATATTCACACACACACACACACACACACACACACACACACACACCAATAAAAAATTTATACCATCAAATATAGCATATAAATCATCTATCATATCTTCTTTTCATCCCGAGTGTCCATATCGTGTCCTAACTTATTTCTCTCTCTTTTTTTTGATGGCAAACTAATATAAACATAAAATTCTAAATTTGCAAACCTATACTAAACAAGATTTATGTATACATATATTCAAATCAAAACTAGACAAAATTGAGTGATATAAGGGAGGGCTTGCGTTGGAAAAAATAGATTTGGGTTTGGAATTGAGGTTAAGCTTGAGCCTTCTACTCTAATTTCTCCTTCTTCTTCCTCCTTCAAATTCTTCTTTATCATCCTTTTTTTTCAAATGGGACTTTAGAGTTTGGTTTGGTGATGGAGATAATAATAATGGTGAAGATGATAGTTGAAGAAGATGGTGGTGGAAGTGACAGTGGTGATGGCGTTGGCCAGAAGGGAGGCAGGCCGGCCGAAGGCTCGCAATAGTGGGGCCGACAATGGCAGGGGCGATGGTGTCTTTGGCATGGGTGCATTGGCGAGGCCCAAAGAGATAAGTAGAGGGATTAAGAGAGAAAGGAGAGTTAGAGAAGAGAGGAATATAGAGGAGATGGAGACCGAGAGAGTTCGGCAGAGGGAGAGGCGGTGAAGAGAATGGGGATGCTGCTCTCTCTCTCTTTCTTGTTATATAATATTTTATTTCTTTTTTTTCAAAATTATCACCAATATCATCATTATCAAAATGAGTCTAATTTACCCCTTTACTCCATACATGGCAACATGTGTATAGTGAGGTGGCTTGGAAAATTTTGTAATTGCAGATTTGTACAAGGATATAAATGAAAAGTAAGATTTTTCTATTAAATGATTTCATAATTATAATAGAAAACCCCCATTTCTAATTCAATTTAACAATTAATGAAAATAAAAATAGACTAAATTATAAAAAAATTATTTATGGAAAAGCAGCTATGACAGCTATATACCTCCGAAGCTGGAAGACATGGAATGCAATGCATACTCCCTCCAGGTTAGGCGTCAAAGCTAGTATGTAAGCAACTGCCCCTACCTTGTTCAATATCTCAAAAGGCCCTATATACTTCGGACTGAGCTTTCCCCTTCGACCAAACCAGATAGTGCCTCGAGTCGAGAAAATCTTCAAAAATGCAAAGTCCCCAGCTACGAACTCCAAGGGTCTTCGGTTGCTATCTGCCCAATGCTTCTGTCTATTCTGGGCTATCCTCAAGTGATCCTGAATCTTCTTGACTTTATCTGCAGAATCCATAACCATCTATGGACCTAGCAATGGTCTCACTTCAACATTATCCCAAGATAGTGGGGTACGACACCGTCGGCCATATAATGCTTTGAAAGGTGTCATGCCAATCCTAGTCTTGTAACTGTTATTGTAAGAGAACTCCACCAAATGTAGATGGTCCTCCCAGGATCCTCCGAAGTCCAAAGCGCAAGTCCTCAGCATGTCTTCTAAGATCTGAATGGTCCTCTCAGACTATCTGTATGTCTATGGATGGTAAGTTGTGCTAAACTTCAGCTGGTTCACCAAGCTCTGTTGTAGGGTCATCCAGAATCGAGAGGTGAAATGACTATCTCTGTCGAAGACAATGCTGACTGGTACTCTATGTATCCTTACGACCTATCTCATGTACATCATTGCTAAGTTCTCTGTGGATAGCCCTACCTTGAATGGGATAAAGTGTGCTAACTTAGTAAGTCTGTCTACTATCACCCATAGCATCTTTTCTACCGGGTGATCATGGCAACCCAAAGACCAAATCCATAGTAATATGCTCCCACATCCACTCGGGAATGGGTCAGGGCTGCAATAGTCCTCCGGGTCTCCGGTGCTCTACCTTCACCTGCTGGCAAACTAAACATCTTAAGACAAATATGGTCGTTTCCCTCTCATCCCATACTACCATACATGCTCACTTAGGTCCTTGTATATCTTTGTAGCTCCTGGGTGCATAGAATATTAGAACTGATGAGCCTCCTGTATTATTTCTTCCCTCAAGCTACCTCTAGGCACACAAAGTCTAGTGCCATGCCTCAGTGTCCTATCCTCTACAATAACAAAGTCCTCCAGTAACCCTGTCTGTACTTGGACACGAATACTGCGGAGACTCTCATCCTGAAACTAAGTTTCTTTAATGTTATCCATAAGATTGGACTGTATCCAGATTCATCAACTGTGCCTCAACTCCAGGGATAACAACTTCTATCCCTAGACTCTCCAAATCCATTAGCAAGTGCCTATCCATAGTCAAAAACATTGCAATCAAATATCGATTGAGCGCGTCGGCTACCATATTAGCCTTCCTTAGATGGTATTGAAGATTGATGTCAAAGTCCTTCATCACCTCTAACCATGTCATGACCCGCACCCTGATTAGGGGCATGAGCACGTGGGTACGTCCAGCCTACGCCACATAGTCGGCGATAGAACATTGTATAGGTCAACTACAATATACAATCTAGACACTATATAAACTTGTCATCTCCGCACGGAGGTATAAAGTCATAACTCAATTACAAGACATCTAAGGAAGATATCACAAAATATGATAAGATATGATGGAAAGATAAACTGGAAATAGATGCAAAGTCACAACACAAGTTCAGAGTTCAAGACATAACACAAATCCCAAATATAGAATATACTACAAGTCTTAAGTACTAGCTGGAACGCAATCCAGTCAAACCTAACTAGTCTAAGTCTAAGCAGGCGGTGCATCCTCAATGGGCACTGGCTCCACAGGGATGTCTATGTCATACTCACCGTCTATGCCAAACCCATAAAAGGTTGAGCAGTCAGCATTTATATCATTTGTAAACATCAACGGGATTATCCTGTCAGGATATGAACAAGTACAAACGCTAACAACAGTTCTATGTGAATTGACAAATTCTATAAGAGTCAATTATAATGGCATATAAGATGAAATATCAAGATTGGAATATAAATAGGATATGTAAAACTGGATATCATGTCAGGGTATGAAGTACTGGAATGTAGAACAGTACAGGAATATCTGATATATAATGTAAATATAAACAGTGCCTCGAGATACTAGAGTGTTATGTGATCGGCTTGGGAAACTGGATCAAGCTGTTCTATTTGACCGGCTATCACAAGAAATGCATCTGGAGGGTCTAGCCGGGCAACATAGAAAGCGAGCACAAGAAGTATAAGATCTCGTTACACCCTATATGTAGTGAGGGTGAAGCAACCACAAAATTAGTTACAGGAGGGGTATTGATCACATAACCTCTGATAACTCTCCATCCCCGAGTAGTATAATGGATCTGGATATGACACATCATGACACGGTATTTAAAAGTAATGGGCCAGCCCACTCCCAAATCGGTGTCTATACAAGTACATGAAACAAGATCGAACAATGCACCCATATACCAGGAAAGTCCAGGAATAACATCTCATGACAGGATCCGATATATACTAGTCGTGTACCATCGTATCAAAAATTAAGTAAAATACTACAACTGAATCGGATATAGCAAATATCAAGACAATAAAAACTATCAGAGAATGTACTCGCCTGATAACCTGAACAACTGATATGTAGAGAGATCCAACTGGAGTCACATAGTCCTATTTAGAGCAATACATGTTACAATGTGTTTAAAATAAAATAAATAAAGTTTTCAATAAAATTACATAATTCTAGGTCAATCTAGGTCAAAGTCAACTCTTGGTCAACCTTCTAGTCAAACTAGGTCAACATTTAAGCTAAATTGGTCAACTGTCTAGGGTTTGGTCAAACTCTAGTCAACAAGTTCAATTAGGCCTATTGGGTCAATTCTAGGTCAATCTATAGTCTATCTCAGGGTATAGGCTATAATACCACAAACCACATAACCACATCACACTTTACATATTTATATACCCTTACATCAAGTACCCACAATACTTATACAACCTACAACCCAAATTATTTTATAACATATATATCCAACTAAACACATTACATCATATACAATGTTGTATATGTTAGGGTTATATACTAAAAGCATCACTTTTGTAGTAACCTTATTTTCTTAAATTTTGAATGAGAATCATATGGGCAAACGTTTGCATATTGTATTTGTTGCAAGTGTTAGTACAAATGTCTGATATTCTATATTGTAGATAATATGGTATGTGGTGTCACACAGAAGATCATATTATCAGTTTTCTATGGAGTATATAAATAGTTCACAACATATATGGACTTGGACAATCTATTGGAAAGGTTGTAGTGTAATCTGGTATTAGTCTATCTTGACTATAGGTTTACACTAGTACACTTTGTGTGTATTGAACAGGACCACTTGAGGTTGTTCTCTTTGTACTGACTATATAAGAGAATAAACACCTCTGTTATTATGGATGCTTGTGCTCTTAAACCGGATATAATAACAGACATGTATATGCAGTGTGCATTACTTTGACTCATAAAAGAGTGAGATTCATTATGGATCAACAACCTCTATGAATTGGGAAATAACATTGTATGTATGATGGGCTGTTGATTATAAATGGAATCCATGTCCCGATACATCGGGTTGATGATGTCCCCTTAAGGAGCTCATAAGGATTGTCATGTAAACCCTGCAGGTGGATTATATCTGATATGACAAATAAAGTTAAGCGGTACTACTTAAGGATAAAAGATGTCGAATCAATATAGTTGTCAGTAACTTAATTTAATCGACGGACATACGATATCTTAATATGGGGAGACAAACGAGCATATAATAAAAGGAGCCCACAAACATAATTTGGGATTATGGAGGTAGTACAACAATAGCTCATTAGTGTGCCGAGCTATTGTTAATGGGCCTGGACACGGGACATTCAGATCCGTTAGAAGGCCTAACCCTAATTTCTCCTCATGGTCCCTGCTGTAGCCTATATATATCCTCTATTCTCTGGCCGCCAGATTACTGATCAGAAATCAAATACTTTCTCTAAATTCGTGATTCACGTAAGAAGAGAAAGAGAGGGCTGCCAAAGAGAAGAAAAGGTTGGGAGATCGTCGCCCACACGACGTCCAATTCGAGAAAGGAATACGTACAGAAGATCTTGGGATCGTCCGCTCGAGATTGCCAGGAATTACTTGTCTTCTTTCCGCCGCAGGTATAATTCGTGAACCCTAGTTTCCGCCTATGAAAGATTAGAACATGTATTAGATCTTTTTAACTTTCTATCGATCAATACGCACACCAAATAATGGGTCCTGAGAATCTCCAGTTCCATCAATATATATATCCAACCCTTATACATATATATACATATATATTCATACACAGACTTAGCCTATACTAACATTCACTCATGACCTATCCTTACCTTACCTGACACTCACCCAAACACAACATCCTGCACACTAACAAACTGAACTAATCATATATCCAATACTAACCAATGTTAGCTTTAGGATACTAACTCTAACTCACTGTTCACATCCTATTTCACTCAACACTCAACTCATACATATATGATACTCTTACTTAGCCACTTATATATATATCCACTAAATACCCTGGCCTATGGCAGGATGCAAAGGCTGAAACAACTTCTTACTGGTAACAAGTATGGAAATAAGGATACAAAATGAAACATCATATTATAGGATTGATACATAACCCCAGTACTGCTATAGACATTAAGGTCAGATAACCCCTATCTCTAGGTACAGAATGCAATGCCTAAATATACAAAAATATGCAAATCCCTCCTTAAGTATACTGGTATCAATATGCATGTTCCCATATATTCTCACAAATCTGAAACAGTAAATTAATTTGAAATAACTAAATCTCTTCACTCCAACTCACTGCCACAGCTGACCTTCCCTCTATCTTTCCCCAAGTATGGCTACAATTCTAGCCACTCTCATATCTCACAAGCACACACGCACAGAGACACATGCCCAACATCCTACAGGTCAAACTTATATGTATGAATCTCATTATGAACTCATACATATCTATTCACACACTCTGAAATCTCATAACAGATGACTGCAACCCACATCCATATAACATATACACACTCGAATCAAACACTCACATGTTCTGATACATATGGTATCAGAGTGTTCAAAACCCAGTTGGGTCTGAAACTCAAATCTGGACTCAAGTGTATAGTATGTGTGCATAGCCAATGAAGGGTTCAAGACAAGGTAATGCAATAAAACATGGTGTGTGTGTGTGTGTGTGTGTGGAGGCAATGTAATGACATGAGTGATGATGGGCAGAACAGAACCTTAGTTAGCCTATACAAAGAAAGAGTTGGTCATAACTAACCCACACATATATCAAATCCTACATACCACACCTGTCACAGATGTAAGCCCATATAATCCATAACCTGGAAACCCTCTACTGAGCAACCCCAAACCAACTCAACTGAACTCACATAATATCAGACACCATATATGTATACATTTGTAAATACCTACATATACATGTGACTGCAATTAGAAAGAAGGGTGTGATACTGTGTCCTGTGTATAGACACATATGTGTCAATATATCAGAGTCTAGGTGAGGTTTCCAAGTGACCTAGGATGTGTCCAATACAAAGTGTCAAATGTGTGTGACAGTAGTGTATCAGAAATGATACTGCAATACAGTGTGTGTCGAGTGGTGTACACGTGTCCATGTGTCATGGTGTGTCCAGATAGTATGTCCAACATGTTAGGTATTCATTGTGTCCACATAGTATCAACTATCGTGTCCAAATCCAAGTATCGAAGTGGGTGTCAAACTCAGAAATGAACCCAGTGTCATCTGCCTATACAGCATCAACTAACACTTGCAGGTCAAATATTCCCACAAATACTCAAATAAATTGAACCAAACTTCATGAGCCTTGTGTCAGTGATTACCCCTACCAACCCAACAAGTGGCAGCTCAAACTGTGTCGTGTTCAGCGTGTTTGGACACGCGGGTAGCATGATAGTGCACAGGGTATTTGTGAGTGTCCTTGTATCCAATTTCGACACAGTAACACAACTAAAATCGACTCAGTCACAAAGTTAAATGATCTACACATAATTAGCTACAAAAATATTTAATTAGTTTTAAAAACCAAGATTAAAAAGTTCTAAGAGGCATTTCATCGAACACGTTGAATACCTCTCCAATACGCACCCTAAATGGATTCGATTTCTAACCAAACTTGGCCTAGGGATACGGGGACCCTAAATTAATGCATTTATGGAGAGAAATCTAGAAATTATTAGATTTAGAGGTCATTACCTATTGAGAGTTAGAATCTCGATGAAATTGCACTTGAAACAAACCCACACCAATTTCTATGGTCAAATTGCTCTCAATCCTTGCTAGCTAGCCAATAGAGACCTCCTCCACACTAAGGGAGTGTATTGCAATTGATTTGGTCCAATTTGAAGTTGATTTGGTGAAGGAGACAAATTTGGGGAAGAGGCAAGGGGGTCTAGTGTGAACTTATATAGGTAAGGGGAGGTGCCTTGGCCAGCCATGGTAGGTTGTTAGGGTTAGGTCCAATTGCTAAAAAGGCCTCTCAAGATGTGATTTCAAGCCTTTTTTAATAAAGGCCCAAACTAGATTAGGTTTCTACAAATATCTTGATCCTAACATAATATCTAGATACTTTAGAACTTAGTTAATTAGTTCAAATCTACTAACTAAGCCTCTAGGTTCATGATCAACATCTAGATTAGGGTAATTCTAGGATTAGACCTAATATAACACTTAGCAAATTATTAATTAATAAAAAAATTCAAAAATAATAATAAATCATAAATTACCGAAATACCTTTAGTCTAAAATGTGGTGGTGAACTAATCTAATCACATTAGCTAGGTCTCCATGGTCATGGTTAGTCTCTAGACTAAGTAGTTCTAGGGTTACACTAGTAAGGGACACAATCATAATACATAATTTTAAATATTATAACAATAATAAAAAATTCACCAATTAATTATTAATATGATTTAAATCTACTATTAATAACTATCATGATCAATATTACAAAAGTTTAAAATTATCCTCATTTTAGAAAAGTGGTAGTTACAAACCACCTCCTCTGTTTCATATTCAACTCCTTTTGTGTGAAGACATACTTTAAGATTTTGTGATCTGTGAAGATCTGTACTCTCTCTCTATAGAGATAGTGCTTCCAGAGCTTCATGACAAATATGACTGCTACTAACTCCAAGTCATGGGTTGGATAATTTTTCTCATGAGACCTAAGTCGTCTGAAAGGATAAGCTATAACTCTCTTGTTCTACTCGACCACACAATCCAAGCCTTTATCTGATGCATCATTATAGATGGCAAAACCACCTAGTCCGAAAGGTACAACCAAAACTGTTGCTGAAGTCAGTCTCTTCTTCAATTCTTCAAAGGCAGTCTGACATTCTTCTGTCCATACGAACTCTTCATTCTTCTTAGTGAGCTTCGTCAGTGGCTCTGCAATCCGGGCAAAGTCTTGTACAAACTTTCTATAGTAGCCTACAAATCCAAAAAACTTCTGACTTTTGCTAGTGAGTCAGGTGTAGCCCAAGCTTCTACTACTGCAGTTTTTTTTGGATCCACTGCTATACCATCTTCCGTCACTACATGTCCTAAGAATTCCACCTTATCTAGGAAAAATTCACACTTAGAAAGCTTCCCATACAACTTTCCCTCTTCAATGTCTCCAAGATTATTCTCAAATACTCTTCATATTCCTCAGGAGTCTTCAAATATATCAAAATATCATCAATAAAGACTATTACGAACTTGTCCAGGTATTGGAGGAAAACCTTATTCATAATGTTCATAAAAACTGCAGAGGCGTTGGTGAGTCCGAAGGGTATCATCAAGAACTCATACCAGTCTTAGGGATATCTTTCTTCCTGAATTTTACCTGATGGTACCCTGACCTGAGATCAATTTTAGAAAACACCTTGGCTCCATACAACTGATCAAATAGATCGTCTATCCGAGGCAATAGATACTTATTGTTGATGGTCATATTATTCAATGCTCTATAGTCGATGCATATTCTGACGATCCTATCCTTCTTGGGCACAAATAGAACTGGTGCTCCCCAAAGTAAGTCACTAGATCTGATGAAGCCTTTCCCTCTTATCTCATAAATTTGCTCCTTCATCTCCTTCAACTTTTCGGGGTGAAGCCTATAACAATTTTGTGATACCGGGGATGCTCTTGGGACTAGATCAATGGTAAATTCGACGTCCCTATCAGGTGGTAATCCTGTTAGCTCATCTAGGAAAATATATAAAAAAATCTTCGATGATGGGGAGGAGTAACTCCTTCTCCTCTACTACTATTCCAAAATTGACTCCATCAACTCTGGTCATGGCCTCTCTTGTGATCTCAAAGTTTGGTCCTCCCGGTGGTCTGAATATCACACATCCCCTGTGACAGTATAATAGCAATTTTTTTTGCTTAACCAGTCCATCCAGACGACTACATCAAATCCCGGGAGAGATATCACGAGCAACTTTGTTTTGAAATCCCTACATGCTATAGTGATGGGACAGTCACTACAAACACTACTAACTGTACGGCCCCACCTCTAGTTATAATTCTGCATGCCCTCTTGGTCAACCCAGCTACTATGTGATATTTGACCATAAACTCCGAAGATAAAAAGCTATGACATGCTCCAAAGTCAAATAATGCAATAGCAGAAAAAGAGTAGAGTAGAATAGAACATGTAACCACATCTGCAATCGAATCTGCCTCCTCAATAGCCATGGCAAAAGCTCTCCCATAGGTACCCCTCCGCTGTTGGTACTACACGAAGCACTGCTGTCAAGATGGGAGAGGTAGGCCCCTCAGTGGTGGCCCTAGTGGTACTGCTGCTGGGCCACTCTGAGGTGGAGGTGGACCTGCTGCAGCACGGAGAGAAGCTGCGGTACACTCCATAATCTAGTAATCAACTGCTCCATAGATCAAGCATTGTCCCAACCGCCTACAACAGACCTGCCAAGTGTGCCCCTTCTTCTGACAATACCCACAAGTAGGAGTCTATGTAACTTGTCTCTATTGAACTGGAGCTCTAGGAGGAAGTTGTATCTGGGGCGGAAAAGTCTTCCTCTGAACATTGGGGCGCTTGGCTGGCCCCTGCCTGATACCTCCTCCAAAAATGTCTCGGTCCCTCTTCGGACGAAGGTTCAGGTCAACCTCGACTCTCTGGGCAATCGAGATTGTCTCAGTTTAAGACCGTGCACCATTCACAATGACATGGATGCGAATCTTCCTAGCCAATCTATGACAAAACCTCCTAGCTCGTTCCTCATGGTCTCTCACCATGCTCTCAACAAATCGACTTAAGCGACTGAACTTAGTAGCATACTTATCAATAATGTGAGTTCATTGCTCGAGAACTTGAAACTGCCTCTCTAAGGTCGCCTGGCTACGACAGGGAAGAATTTCTCCTTAAATAGCTCCATAAATCTCTTTCGAGTAAGGTCGATGCTACGAGCTTAGGCTTATTCCAAAATTATGTCTTGGATAAGTCATGTAACTGGAGTCCTACTGCCTCAATCCTGAGGTCCTCTGGAATTCTAGCTATGCGGAGTAGCCTCTCTATGTCCTCATGTCACGACCCGATTCCAACAAATTGGGTCGAACCGGATCATGCCCAGCCTGTACCGTTGTTGAGACGGCGGCAGTAAGCTGTTCCATTAGCAGATAACCACAACAACATCTATATTTGTCACAACTCAAAATTCGGGAATTTAAAACTTTATTAAACTTTTACAATGAAATGAAAGATACAACTTAAACCATTTTCTACATACATCATGAGGAAAAAGAAAACTCTAGGCAAACAGCTCATCAATCTCGAAATTATCGTCCTCTAGTTGGGACCTCAGAAAATATCGCGGAAGAAAGCCTCATCAGTGATACCTAAAAATGTTGGGTCTCCAGTCAGGTGGGAGCAAAGTACAATTCATGCTAATTTAACAATTGAAATAATAATAGAATCATACACTTTTAAACAGTTTTTGAAAATCAACTAAGCAGTTATAGTTTTAAAACAGTTACAGTTCTGTGATGTGAATAGGCAATGAAATATGACCGGCTTGGGTTTGTTACAGGAAGGTACGGCTTATCCCCGTGTGTATGAGGGGTAAGCTAATATAGTTACAGTAGTTACAGTAGTTTGGATGTGGTCATACTCATTACACTACTCCCCCAGTCCCCAATAGTTACAGTAGTTACAGTCAGTGCTCTCAGAGAGAGTTCCGTGTTGCATCGTGGTTTAAACTTGCATTAAAACGATTACTAAATAATTATAAACTAACACAAAATGTACTTGCCTCAAAATGGACTGGACTGGAAAGTTGAAGACTTCAAGATGGAAATTAGGTTCGTCCTCGAATTCCTACATTCGAGAAATTGACTCAGAAACCAGGGTTACCAATCTAGCTACGCTAGTTGAAATCTCTAATTGTGTCCTAATCCATTTTAATTCTTTTAATTAACAAAACACAGAAAAGCACGATTATTAAGTGCGTTGATTTAATATGAGGGAAAACGATTATTTAACTTTTGAATTCGGGGAAAACTCGTCGTTGCCAGATTATTTATGAAAACTTGGTAATTTATATTTATATATAAAAATTCATTTTCTTTTAAATGAGAAAAAGGTGAACTTCTAAAATTGTTATAATTATTATTAATAATCCTAAATTATGCGTCTGCACCATAACCAGAAAATCCAAAAACTACAGTTACTAATTATTACAGATTTGCAGAAAAGTAAATGGGCTTATGCCCTTACAGGCCAATGAATTAAAATAAGAAGAAAACTTGTTAGTCCTGTAATCTTCCTACAAATTAATTATAAACTAATAATTTAAATTAAAATAAATATAATAGTGAGTCTCAGATATTGGTCCAATTGTCATATAGGCTAATGCATCAACGTCCGGGCGAAACCGGTTTCGTTTGCACTTAGCCAGGCCCATTGACCAATTACGGTCGTCGCCCAAAATCCAAAATATTAATATTTTTTTCCGAAAACTATTTTAAAATCATTTTAAAATATAACTAAATTTTATGGAAAATTCGGCAGCATTTTCTCTATTTTTGGTCAATCCAAAAACTGGGAAAGTGCGCCATGATTTCCTGCAAATAATCCTAAACCAGGGGAAACTCAAATTTTCCAACCAAAATAATATTAAACCCGAATCAGCAATACGTTTCCGAAAATTTCGGAAACCCAAATAAATTCGAAAATTCCGATAATATCAGAACTCTTTCCGAAGAGTTCTCGGAAAACCCGAAACCATCCACAGAACCAATATTCACAGCACACTCGATCCAAAAATTTCCGAAACCACAAACGTAACAGAAAACCAAATTTTTCGAAGAAAATTCGTGGACCAAATCTCATCATCGACCAAGACAGGGGACGAACTACTATGATTATCAGAGATTACCCAAAACGATGGAATTCGAAGGGTTGCCTCGGACTCGGGACGCGCAAATCCACAGTTCGAAGACGAAGTCCAGCGAAGAACGCTGTCCAGAACTGTTGACAGCCTCGGGGTCAGCGTCCACGTGCTAGGGCACGAGAACCGCGGGATCAGCGCCGAAAAGGGCGGCGGCGCGCTGGAGGCGGGGTCGCGGCCTAAGGACGCTGCGACAGGGGTTGGCGAAGGGGGTTGGGCCGACGGGAAGCCGAAGGGGGTCGGCCAGAGATGCGCCGGGGGTGCTGGATCGGGGTCCGAGCAGGCGGGGCACTGTCGACGAACCGACAGGGAGGTCGGCTGCGGGAGCGACGACCGGGGCGCTGGTGGTGGCGTCGACCACGGACGGACGCGGGGCCGAGCGGGCGGCCGGAAGGCGGCACGGGGCGCGGGCGGCTCCGACGGTGGGGCCGCGCGTGAGGGGCGCTGCAGGGGTCGGGAGTACGGGCTGGAGACGCGCCGCACGGGGGTCGGGGCGAGTGGTCCGACGTCGGCGACTGCCGGCTGGGATGCCGCGGGCGGTGGTCGGGGTCAGCCGAGAAGGAAAGGGGATGATGATGATGTTGGTGATGGGAGGGAAAGAGAGTGAGAGGGGGTTGATGATACTGGTGATGAGAAGAAGAGGGGAATGAGGGGGTTGGTTGTGAAGTAGTGGTAGGTGTTGGTGCTGGTGGTGTGGTGAAAGTTTGGTAGAGGTGATTTTAAGGGAAAGGGGTGTGAACGTGGGGGAAAGAGTGGGGAGATGGTGACTAAATGTGTGGAAGAGGAAAAATGTGTGGAGGGGAAAGCCTGGTCAGATGGGGACCGGGCCAAGTGAGGGTTTACCCCTTTTTTTTGAAGGAAGAAAGGAAATCAGAATTTCAAAAGAATAGGATTGGGTCTGGGTTCGGGGGTCGGATCCGGGCTCGGGTCTGGGTCAGCACCCGAAAACCATATTAATTAATTTTCAAAATTAATTTTAAAACTCAATAAATTAACTCTAATAATAACAATAATACTAAATAATGATATAAATAATAATTATACTATAAAACTGGGTTTTATAATCTTCCCTCCTTAGAAAATTTCGTCCTCGAAATTAAAGGCAGGTTAGGAGAATTAAACAGGTACGGGTACTACGCCCGTAACTCGGGTCCAACAATAAGAATTTCCAATGCAGTCGTAGATGAGACGGTTTAGGGACAAGTTTCATTTATGATATCATCCATGTAGAAAAAAAATACAAAAGCGAACCAAAGTACACGAGGTTGATCAGACCATCATGCACCGGTCCTGATTAGACAATATTTTAGTGGGTGCACCCAATAAAATACTGTCATGATCAAGCTTGATAAAGAGATAGCTTGCAAAACTAGGCTGACGTAGCAGCATCAGTCAAGTTTAGAACGAAAAGATAAGCAGTAGGAGTTTAAGTGATGGCTCAAATTCTGATCTTCTTCTCACCTCTGACTACGTTTGCAACTGGTTTCTCTGGCACTGAAAGGTTGAATCCAATCTTCAGCTCTGAATTATCCAATATGGGACTCGGATCCGGAATGTAATGTCTGAGCTGTGATACGTAGAATACGTTGCACACTCTCAAGATTAGCTGATAGAGCTAACCGGTACGCTACTTCCAACTCGTCTTAAAACCTCAAATGGCCTGATGTACCTGGCTCAACTTTCCTGCTCTGCTAACACTGATCGTTCCTCTGGTAGAAGAAAATCTTCACAAAGGACGCTATCTCCTTCTTCAAACTCTACTGATTGACGATGCTAACTTGGTAGTTGTTGTAAGGAAACTCTACCAATTTTAAATGATCTTCTCCAAGACCCTCCAATTCCAAAACACAAGATCTAACATATCTTCAAGCGTCTGGATTATCTTCTTTGATTGTCCGCCGGTTTGTACTCCATAAATCCGGTGGGGGTGCCTCTCTTACAATGCTGCCAACTTCTCGGTGAATAAACTAACCTTGAAGGGAATAAAGTGTGCTGACTTAGTCAGTCGGTCCACTATAATCCAATTGGTGCCCTTTCCTCCTTAGGAACAAGGCAATCCTTACTCAAAGTTCATTGTTATATGCTTCTACTTCCACTCCGAATTGTCCAGCGGCTGCAACAAACTTGTTGTTCTCTTGCTAAATTCTTCAGTTTGACAAATTCACATCTAATCCCATACCTGGAATTGTCCTTCTTCATTCCATAGCACCAATCAATGGAGGCATATTCCGATACATCTTATTAGCTCCTGAATATATGGAATACTGCGACTGGTGCATTTCTTTCATCAACTCGTTCCTCCGTTTGTCAGCCGATACGCAAAGTCTTGTACCATTCTTCAGAGTTCCACTGCTGATCAATTTAGAAACCCTCAAGTGTTCCTGCCAACACTTGATCTCTAAGCCTGCAAAGTGCCTCGTTTTGAAACTACGTCCTCTTGATTTTGTCCATCAGTCTCGAACTTCATCAATACTGAATCAGTATCCAGCTCCGTCCTTCTATCTCCAGGTAGTATAACCTCCAGTCCAAGCTTCTTGACGTCTTCTAGTAGGTGCCACTCCTTGGTTAAGAACATCGCCACTGGGTATCGACTAAGTGTATCAGCGATCACATTAGCCCTACCCGGGTGGTATAGCGGGTCGATGTTGAAATCCTTCATCAGCTTCAGCCATCTTCTTTGTCTAACATTCAGCTCTTTCTGAGTGAAGACATATTTCAGACTTTTGTAGTCCGTATATATTTTCACTCCATTTCCATAGAAATCATGCTTACATAGCTTCAAAGTAAAGATAATTGCAGCAAATTCCAAATTAGGTGTGGGGTAATTCTTCTCATGAGTCTGTAGTTGCCTAGGTGTGTAAGCAATTACTTTTCTATGTTGTTGAAGAACGCAACCCAGTCCTTTTCCAGAGGCATTACTGTAAATTGAGAAGCCACCGGTTCCTGCGGGTAGCGCAAGGATTGGTATAGTGGTAAGTCTCTTCTTCAGCTCCTCAATGCTGCCTGGTAATCTTTCGTCCAGATGAACTCTTCATTCTTCCAAGTGAGCTTCGTCATCGGCTCAGCAATCTTGGCGAAATCCTTCACGAACTTCTGATAGTAGCCAGCCAAGTTCAAGAAACTTCTGATTTGAACTTGGGGTATACCACTTTTCAACAGCAGCTATCTTCCATCGAAATTTCTTCTCTTGACAACATGGCCAAAAATCCACCTTGTCAAAGAAAATCCACGTTCAGATAACTTACCATAAAACTTTTTTTTTTCTTCAAAGTTTCCAGAACTTTCCTCAGATGTTCTTCATGCTCTCCTTCAGTCTTCGAATATATCAGAATGTTATCAATGGAGAAGATAAACTGATTCAAATACTCATGAAAAACTCTGTTCATAAGATTCATGAACACAACAGGAGCGTTTGTCAGTTCAAACGACATGACCAAGAATCCATACTTGGTGTTGAATGCCGTCTTGGGAATGTCCTCTTCCCTGACCTTGATCTAATGGTGATCAGGTCAATCTTCGAAAACACCTTAACTCCACTCAAATTGATCAAACAGATCATCAATCCAGAAAAAGATAATTGTTCTTTAGTGCCTGATAGTCGACGCACATCCGTATTGTTCCATCCTTCTTGGGCACAAACAAGATAGGTGTTACCTATGGTGAAGCTTCGTCTCGAATGAATCCCAGAGCCTTCAGTTCATTGATCTGGTCCTTCATCTCCTTGGCCTCCTTCAGGTTGACTCTGAAGCATCCCTTAAAATTGGAGAGAGCCGGGGACTAGGTCAATAGTGAACTCTATGTCTAGTTCTGGGGTAATCCGAGAAAATTATCAGGGAAAACATCTACCATAAAGGTGTAACTAAGAAGTTTATTCATGTGAAGAATTACAGCAAAAACTCTCATGATTGATCTAAGGACATCCGGTTACAACTTCCTATAACAATAGATAATGCTATTCAACAGTCCTAGGTATTAATCTTCATGGCTCTGGATCTTGCATGAGCAGTCTCCAACTGCTTCATCTTCTATGAACCTCGAGTCTGCATCATGCCTTATTGTATGAGGCAAGGTCTGCTGGATAGGAAGAGAGTCCCTAGGTTGTGGCCTAACAGGTGTTGCTGGGATATGTGCTCTGGTTTGATGGAAAGATAAGGGGCAGTCCTTTATCCGATGTTCAGCAGATCCACATGCCAAACATTTCCCAATCTCTTGCGACAAATATTGGCTTGGTGACCAGGCCTTTTGCAGTAGTCGCAAACCAATAGCTTCTTATGATATGACTGCCGGATAGGGCTCAACTATCTTCTAGATTCAGGGGTATCCCTCCTAGGACGAGGTTCCGCTCCAACTTGGTTTAAGATAGCTAAGGCTACATCATTGACGTTCTTCATGTCTTCTCTCGTGATATTCATCTGTTCCTGCTGGGCTTCATCTTGAGCTTTCTGGAACTCCAGGATTTCTCGAAATAGGGCAACCATTTGGGAGGTGTTTGCTGGTACTGGTGGAGCAACAGGAATAGGTACTCCACTAAGGAAATGCAACTCAGTTTGAGAAGAGGTAGGAATCGCCAGTGTAGTGAAAACTTCACTGGATGCATTATGGGGACGGTCAACCAGCCGCGAGGGAAAAGACCCTGGACTTGGTTGAGGAGATGGGGTATGATCCGGAGATGACACCTCATCGCCAGCAGGATTGGTCTTGTCAATGGTCATTCTCTGGAAGGTTTAGGATGCATACATAAGCAAGGTAGCCTACCAGTCTATAGTCAAACAAAAATATTTATGTATATAATTCGGACCAATGTTGTGACAAATCAATGTTCTAGTGTTCTAATTGTTTCTAGGTATGTTTTCCTAAGTTGTTGTTCAGACCTGCATGGGCCACCACTGAAAACATGTCACGACCCGATCCCAACAAATTGGGTCGAACCGGATCATGCCCAGCCTGCACCGTTATTGAGACGGCGGCAGTAAGCTGTTCCATTAGCAGATAACCACAACATCTATATTTGTCACAACTCAAAATTTGGGAATTTAAAACTTTATTAAACTTTTACAATGAAATGAAAGATACAACTTAAACCATTTTCTACATACATCACGAAGAAAAAGAAAACTCTAGGCAAACAGCTCATCAATCTCGAAATCATCGTCCTCTAGTTGGGACCTCGAAAAATATCGCGGAACAAAGCCTCATCAGTGATACCTAAAAATGTTGGGTCTCCAGTCAGGAGGGAGCAAAGTACAATTCATGCTAATTGAACAATTAAAATAATAATAGAATTATGCACTTTTAAACAGTTTTTGAAAATCAACTAAGCAGTTACAGTTTTAAAACAGTTACAGTTCTGTGATGTGAATAGGCAATGAAATATGACCGGCTTGGGTTTGTTACAGGAAGGTACGGCTTATTCCCGTGTGTATGAGGGGTAAGCTAATATAGTTACAGTAGTTACAGTAGTTACAGTAGTTTGGATGTGGTCATACTCATTACACTACTCCCCCAGTCCCCAATAGTTACAGTAGTTACAGTCAGTGCTCTCAGAGAGAGTTCCGTGTTGCATCGTGGTTTAAACTTGCATTAAAACGATTACTAAATAATTGTAAACTAACACAAAATATACTTGCCTCAAAATGGACTGGACTGGAAAGTTGAAGACTTCAAGATGGGAATTAGGTTCGTCCTCGAATTCCTACATTCGAGAAATTGACTCAGAAACTAGGGTTACCAATCTAGCTACGCTAGTTGAAATCTCTAATTGTGTCTTAATCCATTTTAATTCTTTTAATTAACAAAACACAAAAAAGCACGATTATTAAGTGCGTTGATTTAATACGAGGGAAAACGATTATTTAACTTTTGAATTCGAGGAAAACTCGTCGTTGCCAGATTATTTATGAAAACTTGGTAATTTATATTTATATATAAAAATTCATTTTCTTTTAAATGAGAAAAACGTGAACTTCTAAAATTGTTATAATTATTATTAATAATCCTAAATTATGCGTCTGCACCATAACCAGAAAATCCAAAAACTACAGTTACTAATTATTACAGATTTGCAGAAAAGTAAATGGGCTTATGCCCTTACAGGCCAATGAATTAAAATAAGAAGAAAACTTGTTAGTCCTGTAATCTTCCTACAAATTAATTATAAACTAATAATTTAAATTAAAATAAATATAATAGTGAGTCTCAGATATTGGTCCAATCGTCATATAGGCTAATGCCTCAACGTCCGGGCGAAACCGGTTTCGTTTGCACTTAGCCAGGCCCATTGACCAATTACGGTCGTCGCCCAAAATCCAAAATATTAATTTTTTTTCCGAAAACCATTTTAAAATCATTTTAAAATATAACTAAATTTTATGGAAAATCTGGCAGCATTTCCTCTATTTTTGGTCAACCCAAAAACTGGGAAAGTGTGCCATGATTTCCTGCAAATAATCCTAAACCAGGGGAAACTCAAATTTTCCAACCAAAATAATATTAAACCCGAATCAGCAATACGTTTCCGAAAATTTCGGAAACCCAAATAAATTCGGAAATTTTGATATAATATCAGAACTCTTTCCGAAGAGTTCTCGGAAAACCTGAAACCATCCACAGAACCAATATTCACAGCACACTCGATCCAAAAATTTCCGAAACCACAAACGTAACAGAAAACCAAATTTTTCGAAGAAAATTCGTGGACCAAATCTCATCATCGACCAAGACAGGGGACAAACTACTATGATTATCAGAGATTACCCAAAACGATGGAATCCGAAGGGTTGCCTCGGACTCGGGACGCGCAAATCCACAGTTCAAAGACGAAGTCCAGCGAAGAATGCTGTCCAGAACAGCTGACAGCCTCGGGGTCAGCGTCCGCGTGCTAGGGCACGAGAACTGCGGGATCAGCGCCGGGAAGGGCGGGGGCGCGCTGGAGGCGGGATTGCGACCTAAGGACGCTGCGACAGGGGTTGGCGAAGGGGGTTGGGCCGACGGGAAGTCGAAGGGGGTCGGCCAGAGATGCGCCGGGGGTGCTGGATTGGGGTCCGAACAGGCGGGGCACTGTCGACGAACCGACAGGGAGGTCGGCTGCGGGAGCGACGACCGGGGTGCCGGTGGTGGCGTCGACCACGGACGGACGCGGGGCCGAGCGGGCGGCCGGGAGGCGTCACGGGGCACGGGCGACTCCGGTGGTGGGGCCGCGCATGAGGGGCGCTGCGGGGGTCAGGAGTGCGGGCTGGAGACGCACCGCACGGGGGTCGGGGCGAGTGGTCCGACGTCGGCGGCTGCCGGCTGGGATGCCGCGGGCGGTGGTCGGGGTCAGCCGAGAAGGAAAGGGGATGATGATGATGTTGGTGATGGGAGGGAAAGAGAGTGAGAGGGGGTTGATGATACTGGTAATGAGAAGAAGAGGGGAATGAGGGGGTTGGTTGTGAAGTAGTGGTAGGTGTTGGTGCTGGTGGTGTGGTGAAAGTTTGGTAGAGGAGATTTTAAGGGAAAGGGGTGTGAACGTGGGGGAAAGAGTGGGGAGATGGTGACTAAATGTGTTGAAGAGGAAAAATGTGTGGAGGGGAAAGCCTGGTCAGATGGGGACCGGGCCAAGTGAGGGTTTACCCCTTTTTTTTTAAAGGAAGAAAGGAAATCAGAATTTTAAAAGAATAGGATTGGGTCTGGGTTCGGGGGTCGGATCCGGGCTCGGGTCTGGGTCAGCACCCAAAAACCATATTAATTAATTTTCAAAATTAATTTTAAAACTCAATAAATTAACTCTAATAATAACAATAATACTAAATAATGATATAAATAATAATTACACTATAAAACTGGGTTTCACTCCTCAAGCCACTCATCGGCGTAGATGATCCCCTCGGTGCCATAGAATTCACGGGAGGCGAGCCTCTAGAAGTCCAAAATAGTGCCCTCCTTGGGCAAGGTAGGTTGTGGCTGAGACTAAGGTGGAGCATGCATCTAGGGCTTACTGGTTATCTTTTCTATGGCGGCTATAGTAGCGAGACGGGTGCTCTCCATGCCCTCTCGTATGATGGTAGCCTGCTCCTTTTGAGCCTCGATTATGCCTCGAACTAACTCAAAAGATTTGATCTTCCCCCATGTGCATGGACTCGTAAGAGTGCTTAGTAGAGGTAGATCCACGAGCTGGAAGTGAAAAAAGGGTCCCGATCTCCTTTTGACCTGCTGGAGGGGAAAAGGACGCTCTCTCAGAGACGACCATCCTAGGGGGATGGCCACGTGGCAGTCTTTCCTTCGCTATTTTCTGAAATAAAAGGAAGAAAATATCTAATAATACAGAAGAAAGGAAAATAAGGACATAACAATATTATACAATCCGCATCGGTTCTATGATGTGATGAGTTCCTTGGCCTGCATGGGCCACCACAAAAATGTGTCACGGCCTACTCCTAAATAATCGGATACGAGTCATTCTAAGCCCGACCAACGCTGGTGTGAGCAGCGATAGCCAGCCGTCTAGACCTTATGAGTCATCAAAGTAGAGAATATAAATTTCTTATCACAGCTCTAATCACGTAATTTGTCATAATCATAGCATCCACTATGACTTTATTATATTATCATTTTTCAAGAGATCTCCGAAAACAAATCCGGTAAGTGATAAAGGCAACTCTATACAATCCTCAATCTCAAGAAAACATCAAACTACAATCTAAACCCTCTCGGGAAAGCCTCCTAGTCCAGGATAGCCTTCGAAGTTGTCACAACCCGTACCCTGAATTTGGACATGAATCGTGTGCAAGCCCAGCCTACGCCGCAGAGTCGGCGGTAGAACGATGTATACTCACAATATGATGACAACTACGCAAAATATATGCCACTTTGGAGGCAACAACACATAACCAAGAATACTCAATCACAACTCTAAGCTAGATGAAATAGAGAAAAGAAATATAAATTCAAAAATCAATAAAATAGATAAACTCCAAACTACATGTCAAATATCACATGTCAACTAAATGCGGAGACAAATCCGGCTCAAACTAAAACTAATCTAACTAAGAAAAAGTAGCTGGTCAGGTGCTGCAAACTTCTTTTATGACGTCAGGTTAGTCTCAACTAAACTTCCCATATACATAGACCAGAGTGCGTAGGGTATTCATCTTCATCATGCTCACCTAAAATGTTTATCAAGATAGGATGGAACGCATATAATTCATTGAATACAGTTTCATATATATTTTAACGACTATAAGACAATAACTAGTCATAAAGTACATGATAAAAATATTAAGATAATTGTAACATGAATTATGAGGAATAGTAGACATAAAAAATTTGACAGCAGTTAATGAGTAGAACAAGAGGATATAACTATTTATATGATTTGAAGTACTCTTTCAATATGTGATCGGTCTAGAATAGTTACACCACAAGGTCTACTTTAGCATTAACAAGGTCTAGATTAGCATTAACAAGGTCTACTATGCAGAAAATAAAACATGGTCAAGTTTGATAACATATCTATTTAGTACTTCCCTATCCTGACACAATATATGAGAAAGAAGGCATGGCATATAAAGGAAATATGAAGTGCCATCAAATATCATATAACTGGATAGTGTGATATAGTAATTAACAATATTGAAAACAAACAATAAATGTACTCGCCTTGTGTCCTGAGTAGATGATACAGGTACGGTGCCACGTTCAAGTCCAAGTAACCTATTTTAGGAATTTTATAATGTCAATAAATGATAGCAATACCAGTCTAACCTACCTACTTAGTTTTTTAGGTTAAATCCCTAACCAATTTGGGTTTTTACTATATAGGTTGTAGTGTAGATTCTAACTTTACTTCGTATGGCTTTATTGATTTCCTACAACTAAGGATACCTCACATCTTTCTTAATCCCTAACTTTACTGGATACCTACTACCACTCCATTCCTTGTAGGTCATACATATCCCTGTTACTACAGTTTAGAGTTCAACTGCTACTGTTTCTTAACGGGTGTGTTAACTGATACTTCATGTGTAAGCTAACACATAATATACAACTAGTATATCAATGTATATACTGCTATAGTATACATAAAATCCCCTTATCCCTGTTCACTCAGGTACACTCACATATGTAACCTTCTTATCGATACTGCCTAACTATATACCCTACATAGGTCCTGCAGTGCCAAGATGAGACTACAGTCAGTCTACCTTTACTGATACACATTACTTGTATCTACAGGGGTCAAGTTACTCTATACCTAGACTGATAGCCTTGGCACTTATCATTTGGTGCTGCTTGCAACCAATGTTGCTACCCTGTAGCTACATCATCTATAAATTATTACATATTAGCCTAGTACTTCTCTTATTCCCAGGCTTGTTTGCCTACTAGTATAAGACTTATGCCTATTGGTTGCTGCAACATCATATTGCTGTTGCAACTGCTACTTTAGTAGCCTATGTTAACTATGACTTTTCGATTACTTGTACCTATGTACTAACCCATAGACATATGATCCACCCATTTAGATTACTGATACCATCCTATAACCCAACTACTGATACTTGTGTATCTATAGATACACATGGATCTAACTTAACTTGTATGTACGATCTCCTCTAAATATGGATACCTACCATGCCTGCAATCACCAACATCAGATATTGCACATCTTCTTATGCTCAGGAGTTCCTGGGTGCAATGACCCCCGTCACCACTATTTGACACAACTCCTCTTATCTTTACACATGTACTCCCTAAGTCTCTGCTACCTGTTCATGTTCACGAGTCTGCCATGAACCACTTGTGCTCCAAGACATAAGCATGAGTGTTTCCCTATGTTCCATATTGGATACAAGTTCCTGTCCACACAGGGAACAACTACCACTTGTGCCTACTGACCTCTACTAATTGAACACTAACATCCCATATCTTAATACAAGCCTATCCGACTGTTCTCTCCTCCTATCTATTCCTGTTTTTTGTTATCCATAGTAGTATGTATGCATTTTCAAGGTAACTGCTATTGTTGTAGCTGCATACTGCTCTTCAAATTTTTGTTAAGTATGTAACCCCAACTTAAACCTGTAGTTGCCCTTGCACACTCACACGCTAACTCTCTTATAATTGATCAGGTTCCGTCCAACAGAACCTATATATAGGACAATACAGTACTGTAATTGACCCTACAGATTACCTTTTTACACACATCTATTATAGGGAAAACCCTGAAATTGCCTACCTTATCAACTAATACCCGCTCTTAGACACGCATGCCTATTTGACACATACTCCCTATTGTCCCCATATTAAACATATAGTTGCTGTTGTATACCTACAAATACTACAAAACAAGTCATATTAGTGATGCCAGAGGATGTCGCTAAACGGGAAAAAATGTTGTTGATTTCGTTTAGCGAAGAAATTAGCGACGTAACATCCATATCGCGTAATACATGGTCGCTAACAAAGAATTTGTCGTTGATCGTCGCCATGGCGACGTTACTTTGCGACTTCCAACCGTCACTAGCATTTTAGTGGCTAGCGACGTTTGCCGACAACGCGTTGCTAATTAGCGACATAATCTTTCGTTGCTAATTGTCGCTGGCAGTTCAACGTTTAGCGACGTAATCAGCGACGTTAAATCTGACAATTTGGGTTTGCCACGTCATAATTTTAGCAACATTTGGCGACTGTTCGCGATGTCTCTGACACACACTAGCGACGTTCTGATACGTAAATAGTGACAAAATTAGCGACGTTAGTTGACTATTTTGCTGACATGTCGAATTTGCCACGTCAACAAGGTAGCGACGTCTAGTGGCGTTTGCTTTTTCAGGTTAGCGATGTACGGATACACCTTAGCGACGTACTTTGGCGTCGCTATGCATCGGTAAACATCGCTAAATTTTAAAATAAACAAAAAAGGATTCTATTTGCTTTTTCCATAAAGAATCTACCTGCATTTTAAATGACAGTTTACAAATAATAGATCCGGAGCAACCCTCCGTAGAATTTCTTGGATTCGCCGGCCCCTTCGGTGGAACACTCAACACCTGTAAACCAATATAGAGACAAATGATAAAAATATGCTACCAATAATCAAATAAATAGAATCCAATGATAAAAAAATATGAAATAGCCAGGTGGATACATATCCACTACCAAATGGCTATAAAAAGAGTTTGTCCAATAATGTTTCAACAATGACTCAATGTAACCCCTCTTCCCAAATTTTTTTGTTAAAAATATTTTTATTTATTTATTTGCATTAAATGGTAATTTTTAGAATTTTATAAATAATTAATTAGTTATAAAATAAATACATAAAGACCCAACAATGGGTCAATAATGTATAAAATAAATACATAAAGACCCAACAATGGGTCAGCAACATAACAAAAGAAAATGAGTCCAATAAAGGACTATGCCAAGTTAGGAGGAGAAGGAGGCAGTCCCCATATCTGGGACAACATGAATCTATACTGCGTCGGGGTCAGCGTCACCGGTGACGACTCATTAGTAGAAGGAGAATGAGGCAGTAGAACCGATACAGTCAGTGTGGATGCAGATACACGACTAGAAAGTGTCTGCTCCATGGTTAGCAGTCTAGAGTTGGTGGAATCCATAAAAGCTGCCAGCCTCAAAAGCTGATCGCCATGGCCAACTGCGACCTCTGCACCGCCTGAACAACAAGATTTGTCCTCTTTTGTACCGCATGAATGGTACAATCCGTCCTTTCGCCTGTCTTCCTAATGGTGTGCTCGAGCATATCAAATCGTGCGGTGAATGCCGCATCGTTCGTTTGTGGCTGAGACTGGGGCTGCTTCACAATCCTCTGTAATAACTCGTCATGCAGCTCAGTAAGCTGGCGACGGATTACCTCCACTCGGACCGACTTCTGCGAGAGCTATAGAGAATGCACACTGGCAGAGGGGGCCCTGGATGACTACGTCACTGCAAAGCCGTCGTAGGATCCTGTACCGTAGTACGTACCCCTCTGAAGACCACCAATCGCGGTCATCCAGAGCTCGTTCATCGCCCGAGCCACAGGGGACTGCAAAAAAGTACCAGCCCCTCCTTTCGCATGTGCACACTCACGCTCTAGCCTAAGATACTCATCCTAGAAAGTACGTATCTTGATAAGCGTAATATTTACTACCACCCTAGTTGTTCTCCGTCTATGGATATATATTGCATATTTCTTAAGTTATACTAAAGTTATTGACAAGTAAAGTAATACTTACATAACTCTGCGTGGCCCTATCATCGATGAGCTCTCCATCCTTCTGAAGGGTGGCCAGGAAGATGGTCGCCATGTTGGGATTCTCACCCCTCATTATCTGTTATAATAATATGTCTGTCATTAAACTTGAACATTTTATTCATACTTTTATTAAAATAATATATTACTATAAAATACATACAAGGCGACGAAAATGTTCCGTCATAGGAATCAAGCCACCACACCGCTTCCATGCCCTCGTCCTAGCCGCCTTCGCCTTCTTCGACCGTTCTTTGTACCTAGGATTATCGAATCTAGCCCTCATCGCAGTCCACTTCTCGATCGTGATACAACCTTGAATCGGTCTTCCAGAGCGGTCTCGAGCCTTCTGGTCGTCGATCGCATCCCGAATCAACTTGGCGGCAACAGCAAAAAATTGCTTCTCGATCATCTTAGCCCGATGTGGTGGATAAAAATATTTTTTTGCAAGAATTAAGTTAATTACTTATATAATATGCATAAAAGATTATTTATAAGCAATATACTTTTGTTACCTTGAAGTAGGTGGTTAACCAGAATGCCTTCCACTCGTCCGAGGCATCCGAGTAGTTGATCTAAGGGCCCCATAGTTGGACCTCAAAAATAGCCCCAGTGCCTTTTGAACTGACGGGGTACGATATCTACACAACGATAATTAAATTCATAAATATATAGATATAACCATAAATAAATGTTAACTAATTAACTTACTTTGTAGGCCCGTCGGACCAAATCTCCATTCTTGTCTCGTCCGGAGGGGCACATGAGGGATCGTTCGGATCATATAGAGACGGCGTAGGTGTGACCTCCTTTACCTGCTCCTCTGTATCCATAGTGTCGTCTGTAGGAGGAATGCTGGATGGACTAGGATCAGGCCTGGAACTATCCGTCCTGAGAGTACTACCACGTACCGTCGATGCAGTCGGAGATCTGAGTGGTTGGTACACTGGAGTACTAGGAGACGAGGGACCGAAAGCATCATCCACTAACGGAGTACTACTCCATCCACCGGTACGGGATGCTCCTATACCAGTAGAACCTCTATCGATACGAAATACACTGAGGTAGGATCCTTTTTGTCCTGCCATACCTGATAAAAAACTAGATATCTACAAAAAATGTGATACATATTCAAAATCAAATATGCATGCATTTAGCATATCATAGTTTATAAAAAATAGACTCGGAGCAACCCTCCATTGAATTTGTAGATAATAATCATGCATTTAACATATCACAAAAATATCCATGTCAAGATAATAGCATCCAGAAACATCCATGTCTAGAAAATAACCAAGTTTAGATAATAGCATCCAGAAACATCCATGTCTAGAAAATAACCAAGTCTACATAATTGCATCCAGAAACATCCAAGTCTAAATAAGTCTACCGAAAACAAATCCGGTCAAAAGTCATATCATATATATCTATCCTCTATGCTGGGGCAGATAGAACTCCCTCATCCACTGTACATAAGACTCCTCCACGTCATAAAAATCAATATCTATAGGAGCTGGATGACTGGAACTCCCGGTGCCACTTCCTCCTTCACCGCGATCTCGACTTTAGGAATCATTTTCTCCTTAATAGTAGGAAGAAGCACTTCTTCTTTAACCTTGATCTCTGCTTTAGTTATCACCTCCTCAGCAGCAAAAGGAAGCACTTCCTTCTCAGCAGCAGGAGGTACCACTACCTCCTTAACAGGCATATGTGACTCTCTCAAGTAACGTGCTCGGGTCATGGGTGCCATCTGGTAAGATTGATGGAAACATAGAGATTAATTAGGGGTTAAACAAAATGACAGTACATTTCACAAGTCTAAATAATTATTGCATGGAGATTAATTAGCAGTTAAACATATTTTACATTTTATTTTCTTTTCAATCATCTTCTGAAATTTCATCTTCTTCATTCTCCGCGTCCTCATCTTCCTCTTCCTCCGCATCTTTGCTTTTATCTACTTTGTTTTTCTCTTCGGATACTTCTACCTCTTTTATACGATTATACGTGTAATATGGAACTTTCGTTGTGTCCACATCAACTATATTTGTTACAAGAGGTAGCTCATCCTCTTAATAAGCTATTTTGTCAACATCGTAGGTATTTCTGGCTTTAGTCTTGCATACTGCCTACCAGTCCAACCTAGTTGTTCCCCGTCTAGGATAAGTAGTGAAGTAAATGAGTTGAGCCTGACTTGCTAGGATAAATAGTTTGTATCCTTGATATCGACGTCGGTAGTTAATATCCACAAGACCATGCTTGTCAATTTTCCAATCTTGATCTTGGATCGGATCGAACCAATCACACTTGAACAACACGATCATAGCTAGCTCTACGTCGTAGTTATATGTCAACTCCATAATCTCCCGTAAGATGCCATAAAAATCATTGCCCGGATCGACATCTTTGTAGTTCGTTGATCTGATACACAGACAACTATTTTTTGTCGAATCAAGATCTAGAAAGTTCTCTCTGATCGGAGCATTTGTTGACTTGAAGCTAAACCCATTCACACTACAGCTTGGCCAGATTTTGACGAAATAAATTAGCCCCTTTGCTAGAGTTCTAATAGATTCATTATCTAGTATTGCATCCGGACGATCGACCTAAATACCATAAGATAAGAAATTAAATTCAGTGTTTCGTTAATTACTGTGTAAAGTGCATATACAAAAAGTAATTACCGAGATCCTTATATATGCACTCAACCATGAAGGAAAATGATGTCATATTTCCTGTTCTACTTCTTCATCTGTTACGGTCTACTCGACCTCACCTCATCATTAAATGTGTTGAAAACAATAACACATCGGCCAATTAGTGTAATAATAATATTGGATATATTACATGCATAGTTGATGAAAACGTGGACTATTAGTTACTTACCCCTTAAGCTTCTCCACTTCATCCTCGTCGCAATTGAGTAATATATATAACTGAGTAGACCTTAGTTCATCGTCATTCATATATCTTTTCTTCATTTTTTTTGAAGGCTTTTCGAAAGCATTGAAGACTTTTACTACTGCATCATTAGATTCAAGATATCCATCGTCGTTTTTTCGGATCTCTTATTCTATTAGTAGCAACATGTGGCTTAAAGTACATCAAAAAAAATTGTAATCTCCTCGAGAACATAGGCTTAACAAATAGAACCCTCGACCCGAGCCTTATTTTTTACCTTTCTCTTTAGGTGGTTAAATGCCGCTTAAACGGGCATATCTACCGATAACCGACCGGCCCACCAACACGTGCCTCATAGGAAAGATGAATTGACAAATGCTCCATGGAGTCGAAGAACCCAGAAGGGAATGCCCTCTCAAGCTTGCACATTATTACCGTAGTGTCCTTCTCTTGCTTTTCTAGACGGTCGACAAGCAACTTAGTAGAACAAGGATCTCTGAAGAATATGCTCAGCTTTGTCAGCAGATCCCAAACGACCGACGGTAATAATTCCTGAAATGTGATCAGAATTAACCTCTCCATAAGTACGTGACAGTCGTGGCTCTTCATACCCGTCAATTTGTTCTCCTTCGGGTCGACGCATTTTCTTAAATTCGACAGATACCTGTCAAAAAAATTTCGGGCCTGAATCCACCAACAAGGTCTCCCTTTATCCTCCCTGTCCAGTGAGAAAATTGCCTAAGGCTGCTTATAATTTCATTGTCTTTCTTTATCAAATGCAACGCATGACATCTGCATATATCTTCCAAGTCCAACCTGGCCTTGGGATTGTCTTTCGTCTTTCTCTTTACGTCCATCATAGTATTAATTATGTTGTCGAATATATTCTTCTCGATATGCATGACATCAAGGTTATGTCTGATTAGATTGGTGCTCCAATATGGCAGGTTCCAGAATATACATTTTCGTCCAATTATGAGTGCGACCAAATTTATCACACTTGTATCCCTTTGTAGGTTTTTCGATAGCACTTGGAAAATCCTTGACCTCCTTCCATATCGTGTGTCCGATATACTTTGGCGATGTATTGTCCTTCTCTACAATGCCGATACGAAAAGCATTCATATTCCTCCGGAACGGATGATCCTTCGGCAAGAACTGTCGATGACAATCGAAGAAGCGCGATTTTTCTCTATGTTTCAAACGGAAAGCCTTCGTGCGGTCCATACAATAGGACATAAGAGACGACCATGAGTGCTCCATCCAGATAACATTTTATAGGCCAGAAAGTCGTTGATGGTCCACATCAGTACGACCCTCATCTGAAAGTTCTGCTTTTTGGAAACATCATACGTTTTGGCGCCTACTTCCTACAGCTGATTCAACTCATCTATCAACGGCTGTAAGTACACATCGATATTCCTCTTCGAATTGTTCGAACCTGGAATGATAATTGTTAGGAACATGTAAGGAAGTAAAACCGTCAGAGGATAGCCCCAATCTTACATTACGCTGATCAAAAGCGAAATCTGGATACTCTCGATCAAAGTACTTCCATGCTTCTCTATCGGATGGATGATCCAAAACTCCATCGATCTGTTCTCGCCTGTGCCAACTCATGTTCTTGGCAGTCTCCTTCATCATAAATAATCTCTGCAATTGCGGCATCAAAGGCAAGTAGTGCATCGAATCGGTCAACTTCCTTACACCGGGAGTCCTACTTGAACTTGTTGCCTTGTAGCGATAAGTACCATAAAATTTGCACACGCCTTCATCCTTGTCGTCCTTGTAGTACAACATACATTCCTTGTGACATGCATCAATTTTATCATATCCCATCCAGAGCGATCTCACCATTCTCTTAGATCGGTAGAAGTCTGTAGGTAACTTTGCACCCACCGCAAGATCTTTATATTCAACTCAATGATTAGGTTGTAGCATTCTTGAGACATGTTAAAATCTGACTTGATGCTCAGCAGTCTTGTAACCGCCTCCAAAGGTGAATGATCCTCACAACTAGGATACAAAGGAGTCCTTATATTCTCTAGCAACTCCATGAACATCGCAGTATCGGCATTCGGTGCCTCCTCAGCCGCATCATGATAGTCCGGATCAAAACTAGGCCCCGCAGCCTTAAAAGCCATGTTCACCCTCGTAATCAGCATGGACATGGACATCCATATACGGCTCCAAATTAGGCTCTGGCTCCGATGCTAAAGGCACAAGTTCTCCGTGTGAGGTCCACTGATAATAATTCGGTATAAAACCTCTCGAGTACAAATAATATGTCACGTCTGCTTCTGGATGATATTTTAAGTTGCGACATCTCACACAAGGATACTTAATTTTGGTACAGTCTATGTATTGAAGGAATTCCTTAGCGAACTGCAGGAACTGCTCTACCCCTGTATAAATTCATCTTATACACCGCACATGTTATCAGGATGACGATTGTACATCCATGAATGATGTCCTAGATAGTAATTCATATCCATTTGTAGATAATTATACAAAGATAGATACACATTATTAGAGTATATTGTCCAAATGGATGCATAGACATATGAGTATTAAATGAGTGTCGTCACATGTTCAATGTCAACTCTTTTTGTCATGAGCATATTATCCAAATGGATGCTAAGATACCTAGCTAGCACTTACCTACATATCACCTTAACTCTAGGTATTTGTGTATCATGTGGATATAATGTACCATAATACAATAGTGACCGCTTTGATACTCTGTAATATCTTGATACTAGGATACAATTTCAAATACCCATGACACTAACTATACACACTACCTATACATACGTTCATCTTATATACTACTAGGATACTCACTCCATACACTCTAGGTACTATGATATACACTTAGGTGTTGTCGCGTGTTCCATGTGAGTCATTCTTTGAAAATAAAATTTATTTATACAAGTTTTTTGAGGCAATCAGCATTATACTAGATTTTCGAAAAAAATATATAACTCTGATAGCCCCAAAAGGCATGCTTAAGTAAATTTCATTTCCAGAAAAAGGGCTCATATGGATAATAGATTTTAGGCTAACACGGACACTTAACATAAGAGATAATAATATCTCTGTCGTCCTGTGTTCCTTGTGAGCCCACAAGGAAAACTTGACCAGGGAGTGTCTAAGCTAGCACTTACCATGAAATACTTGACGATACTAGCTAGCACTTACCTACATACCTAGTATCTTGAAATATGTCTTGAAACTGTACCAATCATATCGACACTTTTAGGATACTCTATATACTCTATGTACTACGATATTCCTTAGCAAGCTTTATAGTATCGGTATCGGAATCGGTATTGGACTATTCCTATGAGTATTTGTATCGGCGATATTGGTAGTATCGATGGTTTCGGATCAAAGTATCGAATTTTTTGTTTAAACCTTACTATGTTTTAAACCCTTGCTGATTTGTATTTTTGTTTAATTTTCTTTGTCGAATTGATCGAAAAAGAGATCCCTAATGTCGGTATCTGTCAGTATCGGGTATCGGTCGATGTCGGATCGGGACATGTGAAACCGTATTGGTATCAGCCGTATCGGATCGGTTTCGGCCGATACTTTAAACCATGCTCCTTAGTATATTAGATATAAAAATCACTTAGTAGTACACAAATATGAATGTGTATAATCTATTAGTAGCACACAAATATGAATGTACATTTCATATATGAATATAAGGTATTACAATTCTTTTTTTAGGCATTACATATAGAAATTTGTATAAATCACATAGTAGTACACAAAAATATCATAAACATATTAACTATCAAATAAAGGATATTTTTGTGTCATAGTGTCCATAGTGTGTGTCCATGTGTCTGGAAGAGTCAAAGTGTCAAAGTGTTGTGTCCTGTGTGTGTCAGATCCGGGTCCATGTTGTAGGAACGAATTGTAAAGCGCAATACTCTAGGGGGGTGAATAGAGTAGGCAGCAAAATTCAGCAAATGTTAGCAACAAGATCACATATAATATATCACAAGTAAGTAAATGAAAGGTAGAGATCAGAAAGCAAACACAAACATGGCGATATATACTGATTTTCCTCTTGTGAGGACTATTTCAGCCGAAAGAACTCTAGCTTCCAGTTGAATCCACTATTGAAAAATACTGCAAGTTTTCATACGAAGTTCTTACAACTTCTACAACGCGAGCTTTGATACGAAGTACTCAACCAACTTCAATCGTGAAGTATCTTTCTTCAATCAAGCCTCTGATTACAATCTCTCTGAAACTTCTAGACCGTACCGTACTAGCAAATTGACTAGAGGATTGTAACTGGCTTAAAATTTAAAAATAAAAGCTTTTATAATACTTTGGAAGACGTTTGAGCTTAGAAAAAAGAGAGGTGTATTGAAATGAGTAAAAATTTTCTCTATTTGTAGGTTTTCCAAAGTCAGAACTCGAACAAAATTCGGACAGAATCCTTTGAGAGAATCTTGACAAATAGTCGTTGCATCCATAACTGCAGGATGACCAAATTCAAAAAATCCAACGGCACCAAATAAACTCGGGGACAGTTCGGTCCTAACTCAGGCCAAACTCTGTTGGTGTCAGAGTTTGATTTTTATGGAATTTTGTAAATCAGATTTTTGCTTTTGGCTTTTTGAAAAGTTCAAACAGTTATGAGCTTTTTGAGAAATGGGTTATTTTTAAAATATAGAATATTTTGAAAATATTTTTGGGGTAGCCTATTTCCAGTACGACTCAGTGTACATAGTATTCCTAGACTCAATAAATATGAAAATTATATTAAGTATTAAAATACATACTTATACGACAAAACAACTTCAGTTTTGAACAGAGTGGTAGAAGTTCTCAGCAAATGTCCAACTTGCCCTTATATCGAGACAGAGTTTGATCAATTACTAAAATTAGGTTCGACCATGACCAATGGGCCAACAGTCTCCTCAATTTTGATAATTGACAAACCTTGACCGATATAACATCTCAATCTTTTGATTTGACAAGAAATCAAAATTATACTTGTTCAGCAATGGTACTGCATGTATCCTTAAAAAAAATATTTCTGTATCCTGCATAAGATGTTAGATCCTATTTCTCTCCCGTTGTCACTTAGTAAAATAATTACAAAGAGAGAAGTTTCCACGCAATTCATGCATAAGAAACAAACGTTGAAGAAATACAAAAAATGTAGAGGGATAACATGTATTTCACAAGCAGTTTATTTGTAGATGCATAAGCTAAAAGATAATGCTATGCATAAACAGAAAGATAGAGCACAGTCCAAATTGAAATAGAAAACATGCTAAAGAAAAGCATAATAGATGTTCCAAAATACATCATCTCAGCAAATAAAGTCTCATTGCTAAAAATAAAACTAAAGTGCTATCTTGGAATGTCGGAGCATTTCCAAGTAAACATAGACAAATAAAGATCTAACAAAATGACATCTAGACAAAATGCATCACGTCTAGATCAAAAGTCCTCAGAGTCATCATCATCATCAGCGCCAGTAGTGCCACCATGTCCAGAAGTGCTAGCTCCAGAAGGGTATAGAGTAGCACCAGAACCACGGTACCAGTCATATGCGTTACCGGAATGAAAGAAGTGACGAACCGTCTCATCCTTATAGCGGTAGCCCGATACAGCTGAATCTCGAGGAAGAGAACTGGTAGAATGTCCAGTATGAGCAAATCACAGATCTGTAAAAGAATTTACGAGAGCCTAAAACTGACTGCCATCACGGAACTTGCGTTCCCTAGATGTGTTAGTGATAAAAGCTCGCAAATCAAAGAGATGTTGGTGGATACCCTCATAAGTCATAGGGTAGGTCTGAGGAGGTAGAGCAGTAGAAGTAAAAAGAGCAAAAGGGATGGTTGTGCTGCGATGAGACAGCTGAAGATACTTGGGCTCAGACTCTAGAGCGCAAATGGATAAGTCAATCTCAAAATGCTGAAAGATGATTGAAATAATCATCGCGTAAGCAAGGTTTCTGTTCTTCGCGACAACATCCCATCATCTGAATAATAGTCTTTGGGATAGAAAAATGAGTACCCTTTTGAATATGATAAGGGGTAGACAACTCAAGGGTGGTAACATCGTCTTTTAGAGTGTATTTAGGCAAAATGGTGGAATAAATGATGCGATGCAATTCGTAGTTGAATAAATTCATATTGGCAGCTTTGAACTTAGTAGAACGAATACGGTCAGAAGCACAGAGTTCGTTATATGTCACTCCCATTTCCCGTTATACGTATTTTAGTATGCGTATACGAGATTTCTGGTATTTATCAGTTGGACCGTAGTTAGACTTGTCTTGCTTAGCCTAGTCTTGGTTTGATCTTGACTTGGTTTATTTGATTGGTTTGGTTCAATTTGACTTGGTTTGACTTGGCTTGGCTTGGTTTGAGATAGAGAGGGTTGATATATAACCCAACTACTTTTCTCTCTCTCCTCATTCACTTCTTCATTTACTTCTTCATCTTCTTCATTTACTCCTCCCACTTGCCAAGTCCTAGGCAAGTGCAACTTGCTTCATGGAGGAACTCTATTTTTGTTGTTCCATTATCTTTCTCATGAGATTCTAAGACACTTTAGTACTTGGCATTTTTAATTTCCATGGTTTATTTCTTGTAGATCTAAGTTGGTTACATTTTTGGTTTTTTTTGGATTTTGATCTACCAAACTTTATTATTTTTAAGTTTTGATTGTTCTATGTTGTAGAAAATTCAATTTTACCCAAAATGGACCTTTAAAAAGTTAGATTTTGACTTGTTTTGAGGAAGTTATGGCCAAAATAATATTTGAGCCTTTTCTAGTTCATCTGTGTTGAATTTGGCAGGGACGATGCATAGTGTCGCATGAATAGTACCGCAGTCGTAGGAATGAATAGTGTCATATGAATAGTGCCACAATTGCAGGAATGAATAGTGCCACATGAATAGTGTCGCAGCCGCAATAATGAATAGTGCCGCATGAATAGTACCACAGCCGCATGAATGAATAGTATCACATGAATAGTACCACAGCCGCAGGAATAAATAGTGCCATATGGATAAATAGTGCCACATGGCTTGCATAGTGCCGTATAGTGCCACAGAAGGCTGCATAGTGCCGCAAAATGCCGCATATGGTCTATTTTAGCTGTTTTTGGCTGTTTTTAGTCCTATTTGGCTGAATTGTGGCGAGAATTTCTTCCAACTCCCAACATAAAAGTTGTAGATCTTTTCCTTGGCTTCAAGAATATGTTATTAGCTATTTTATGCAACTTTCTCTCATTCATGATAATGTAAGGATAAAATACGATAGTGGCCTGTTAAGGCGCATTCTTAGCTAGTAACAAGTAACAAGTAACTTGACATAATGATTCTTAATAGTGACCCATCGTAGTGCACTCTTAACAAGTAATATGACATGATGGTTGCCCATCATGGCGCACTCTTAATAAGTAAACCTAACATGATAATCTTGATATGCTGTTGTGACGGCTATCTTGACTTGCTAAGTAACTCTTGTCTTGACACCGTGGGTATTTGTGCTTGTATAAGCTACATGTCTCGTCTTACATCATGTCTAGGACATGAGTTCCTGGTTACCACGGTCAGGGATTCATACTGAATCTGACTAGGATAAAGACTAGTTTGATCATGTAGTTCATGAAAAGATTTTCTAGCTACAGGCAGTCTCGTTATCTGGGCGCTCTAATTGGACTTGTAGCCTGCCGTCGAGTAGGGCACATTTCCAGCACACTGTCATGTGTTGCACCCCCAAGTCACCTAATCCAACTCTCTCAACTTGTGACCGGATAACCTGGATTAAGTCTGTAGGGCTTGTGGCTGTTGGAACATCTCACTGCATCTTGTTAGTAATAAGGCTTGTGATAACCCTAGTTAGCTAAAGTATCAAGTCGTACTCATTGCTTAGCCATGATTGATGGATGGAGTCCCGTCTAGTCTTGTATAGGCAAGACCTCTACATGGTTATTTTTGCACATTACTGTTATGCTTTACTCTTGTCGATAATTGGTTGGAGACAGCTTTATTCAGGTGAAGGGTTACAACCCCGGTCCTTGTTTGGTTTACAGGTTGTAACTTGGCTACCGGAATAGTCCCTTAGTTGTCTTATCGTTTATCACATTGTCTTCTCTAACTCATGTCTTCTATTATCCTTTATGTCTTATGTGCTAATATGCTGGTTTTAGTTCTTAAGTGAAGCCTCCCTTGTGGCACTTGCTCTTTCTGGGGTCTGACCCAGCTGGTTTTGTATGGCCAGATTTCGGAGTAGCATCCGAGGATCTTCCAGCCTTCCAGCCAGATGGTGCACACTAGATGCAACGCTGGCAACGAGTGGGTTTTATTTTGCTCTCCCACTCTATTGTAAATTATTCTTTTGAGGCGTTTAGCCGTCGAGCAAGTGTTAGCTCGTGTTAAATTTATATTTTTGTCCGCCTAAGGACTGTAACATGATTGACAAATCCTAGGGTTGATCATGTATGACTTAAACTCTTGCTAGTCTTCACATTTTGTATGACTAGCTTCATGATCATCTGAATATGTAATGTTTGGGATGTCTTACTTTATATGTCTGATGATCTACCATCTTGTTACATTTACTTGCTTGCTTAAGATTGAGACACTAGGCTTGTTCTTGACCCTAAGAGACTATTGGTATGTAGTAAACCCTCATGCATCTAGACAGCCGTGGCCGTATTGCGAGGTGGGATTCACTTTAATGTACGTAGCTGGTTGTGTCTGTCCCCCGCTCTCCAGTATTCTGGTTTTTGGGCGTGACACGGTTTAAGTGATGGCCCATGCAGGTCTTGTAAATCAAGATGTGTGAGGGTTTCACTGAATAGATGTCTCAATCAGCACTCGCCTTTGATCTCTACTTGTTTCTTCTAATATTTCTGAAATCTTGACCTGATCACATGTTTATATCATCGATCTATTATGGTCCTTCCTTATTGTTCCCCATGTTGTTTCTTCAGCGGCATTGTTCCTGGTCCTACCGATCAGCAAGATGGAGCACCTCCAGTGGACCAGTAGCAACCTGGAGACCAAGCCCAGCATTCAGGAGTAGCCTCCAGAGTCATACCTACCGGGGGTCAAGAGCTACCAGTTCAGCCCGTCCAGCATGCAGAGCCCGATAATGGAACCCTGGTGGGTCTCATCAGAGAATCGCTTGCATCTCAAAATCGTCGGTACGATGCCCTACACCAGACAGTACAAGATGCCATGGGAAGAGTTGGTTACCAGGGAAACAACGCAGCCAACAGCTTCAAGCGTCTGAACCCTCCTTTCTTTGACGGCACTAAAGATTATATTGCTGCTGATGCACGGCTTCAGGACACAGAGGTTATCCTAGAAGCAGTTAGGATTCCTGAGGATGATAAGGTGGCCATTGTGCGCCTGCAGTTATTGGACTTAGTCTGCAGCTGGTGGGCGATGCTAGCAGTTGGATTACCGATGCCTGTCTCATAGGTGGTGTTCAGCAACAAGTTCTATACCAAGTACTTCGACGCAGTAGCTCGGTATGATCTGCAGACGAGATTCACCAATCTTAAGCAGATGGGCAAGACGGTCGATGGATATGCGGTCGAGTTTTCTAGACTCAGTCGGTTTGCTCCTACCTTGGTGGCAACTGAATTGGATCGAGCCCAGCGATTCTAGTAGGGGCTCCACCTAGAGATTATCATATCAGTGGAGCAGTTTGAGCACCAGACGTTTGATGCCGTCTTGCGAGCAGCAAAAAGGCATAAGTATAATTCGCAGAGGATTGTAGATAGAAGCGGAGGACGGAAGAGGTCTCATGGGTAGATGTCCCAGTCTTCAGCACCAGCCCCGGCAGCTAGGGCTTTGACTATTGGAGCTCCTAGGTGGGCGACCACAGTTTCGTCGGTTCGGCACTCGACGTCGGCGTATCCTCAGCAACAGAAGCAGAAGCAGTCTTCCGTAATGGGCTGCACTCATTGTGGAAAGCCAGGACACGTAGTATCAGAGTGTCGCAGAGCACAGGGATTGTGCTTGGCTTGTAGGGCACGGGATCACAAGATAGGGTCATATCCGAATAGAGCCAGTTCATCATCATCAAACCTAACCAGTCCATCGGTTAGGGGTCCAGCACCAGTGCAGCAGTAGTACCAGCCTCCGAGGCCATTGCCGCCTCAGGCTCAATAGTATGTCTAAGCTCAGATTCAGAATAGGCAGAGAGGTCACTGGCAGAGGGGACCAGCACCAAGAAGGCAAGGTCAGGCTATGGCTTTGACCGTGGAGGAAGAGTTAGCTTCATGTGAGGTGGTGGCAGGTACCATTCTCGTCAACTCTTTTCCAGCATTAGTATTATTTGATTCGGGTACATCGCAATCATTTATGTCTGCAGATTCGCTACACGGATAGGACTGGAGCCCGAGTCATTATCGGTAAGGCTCAATATACTTATTGGTAACGGTCTTGTAGGAGTAGATAGAGTGTTTTCCTCGTATCGAATCGTAGTTAGCGGTAGAGAGTTTTCCGCTATGTTGATAGAATTCTCGATAGTCGATTATGATGTGATCCTAGGAATGGATTGGTTGAAGGAGCAATACGCAAGAATAGACTGCCATATTGGCAAGATTATTTTTGGTATTCTCGGTGAGGAAGAGTTTTTATTTTCCAGAGGCGAAGTAGAACCTTCTCCACCAGTATTGCGGATGGCAGTAGTAGTGGCAGTTCAGTTTCCCAGAGTTGGTGAAGAGTTTCCGGATGTTTTTCCCGAAGAGCTTCCAGACATGCCCCCAGAGAGAGATAGAGTTCACCATTGATTTGCTTCTAGGGACGGCACCAGTGTTAGGGGAGTCTACAGGATGGCACCTTCAGAGTCAGAGATTTTGTACAAGATGATTGAAGAACTCAGAACCAAGGGATTCATTCGTGCTAGTGGATCACCATGGGGAGCCTCGATACTTTTTATGAAAAAGAAGGATAGTACGTCAAGATTATGTGTTGATTATCATACCTTGAACTCTGTAACAGTCAAGAACAGATATCCTCTACCAAGGATAGATAATTTATTTGATCAACTTAGAGGAGCGACGGTATTATCAAAGATTGACTTGCGATCAGGGTAGCATCAGATCAGAGTTAGAGAGCGAGACGTCCCAAAGACATCATTTAGATCTAGATATGGACATTGTGAGTTCCTTGTTATGCCATTTGGAGCGACCAATGCGCTAGCCGTATTCATGGACCTCATGAATCGTATTTTCATGTCCGATTTGGACCAGTTTGTGATAGTATTAATAGACGACATATTAGTCTATAGCAAGAATGAGGCAGATCATGAGCAGCATCTTCGTGTTGTTCTTCAGATTCTTATAGAGCACCAGTTGTACGCAAAGTTCAGTAAGTACGAGTTTTTGCTGGATCGTATCTCGTACTTAGGTCACATTATCACCAGAGGTGGAGTGGAAGTAGACTCCCAGATGATAGTGGCTATAGAGTCATGGCCAGTTCCAGTACCATCGCAGAAGTTCAGAGTTTTCTTAGATTGGCTGGCAATTACCGGCAGTTTGTGTCAGACTTTGCTCGGATTTCAGCACCATTGACGCAATTAATGCGCAAGGATGTGCAATTTGCTTGGACAGCAGAGTGTCAGAGTTCATTTGAGAAGTTGAAGCAGAGATTGATGACGGCTCCCATTCTCACGCTTCCAAATGGGACTGGAGGATTTTCAGTCTATTGTGACACTTTCGGCAGAGGATTGTGATGTGTCTTGATGCAGCATGGTAAGGTAGTAGCTTATGCATCACGTCAGCTTCGTGATCATGAGAGGAATTATCCTACCCATGACTTGGAGTTAGCAGCGATGGTTTTTGCACTTAAGCTTTAGAGGCATTATTTATATGAAGATCGGGTAGAGATTTTTACCGACCACAAGAGTCTGAAGTATGTGTTTACCCAGAAGGATCTTAACATGTGTCAGAGAAGATAGCTAGAGCTACTTGTGGATTATGACATTAACTTACAGTATCATCCTGGGAAGGCTAGCGTTGTTGCAGATGCATTGAGCAGGAGAGCTGGAGTTTATTTTCTAACAGCACAGCCAAAATTGTTAACCGATCTTCAGAAGATGGGTATTGAAGTTGTTCTTCTTACCAATGTGGCATTGATGGCCAGCATGCAAGTTCAGTCTAGCATAGTTGAGAGGATTAAGATGGCGCAATCAGCAGATTCTAAGCTTCAGCGGCTTAGGGCAGAATGTGTAGCAGGACGAAGACTAGAGTTATGTATTCACGAAGATGGTACTCTCCGACATGGAAGGCATTTTTGTGTACCCAATGGTGATATCAGACAGAAGATCATGGCAGAGGCTCATAGTTCTTAGTATTCAATTCATCCCGGTGGCACGAAGATGTACCGAAATATCCGTCAGCATTTCTGGTGGAATGGCATGAAGAGGGAGATAGCCTGATTTGTCTCTCGTTGTTTAGTTTGTCAATAAGTTAAAGCTGAACATCAGAGACCAGCTGGACTTCTTCAACCTTTACCGATCCTAGAATGGAAATGGGAGCACATTACCATGGATTTTGTAACTGGGTTACCTAAATCCCCAGCTGGAAGAGATGCTATCTGGTTTATAGTTGACAGGCTCACCAAGGTAGCTCATTTTATCCCTTTCAGAATTAGTCAGTCGACGGATCAGCTAGCAGAGATGTACCTCAGGCAGATTGTCAGATTGCATGGACTGCCAGTTAGTATCATATCAGACAGAGATTCAAGATTCACATCACACTTTTGGCGGATTCTTCAAGAGAGCTTGGGAACTCGTCTCAAGTTCAGTTCAGCTTATCATCCGTAGACAGATGGTCAGTCAAAATGTACGATTCACTCTCAAAGATATGTTACAATCTTGTACACTCGACTTCGGTGGTTCGTGGGAAGATCACCTGCATCTCGTAGAATTCTCCTATAACAACAGTTTCCAGGCTAGTATCCAGATGGCAACCTTTGAAGCACTGTATGGCAGGAAGTGCAATCCCTATTAGCATGGGATGATGTAGGTGAGAGGCAGATGCTTGGTCCAGAGATGATTACGTAGACAATCGAGGTGGTCAGACAAGTAAAAGATCATCTTCGAGTTGCCCAAGATCGCCAGCGCCATTGGGCCGATTCTCATCGACGTCCCCTTGAGTTTTTAGTCGACGACCACGTGTTCCTTAGGATCTCGCCTATCCGTGGCGTCATTCGATTCAGCGTACGGGAAAAGCTTAGTCCTAGGTAAATAGGGCCATTCGATATCCTTGAGCGAGTGGGTGATGTGTCCAACCGTCTCGCTCTTCTGCCGTCGTTATGTGAGGTACATGACATATACTATGTATCCCAATTGCGACGATATATTTCGGATCCGAGTCATGTCCTTGATCATTCGGAATTGGTTGTTGGTACCAACCTTTCATATGAGGAAAGACCCGTATCCATTTTGGACCGAAGAGAGAAGGTGCTCAAGAACAAGACTATTAGTTTAGTCCGTGTTGCTTGGGGTCACCACTCTTTGGACGAGTTAACGTGGGAGCGTGAGGATGATATCCGCTCGTGATATCCACACATATTTGACTCATAAGGTATAATGTCTTCCTTATGCATTATGTTTTAATTCCTTGCTTGCATGAATGATTGCTTGATTGACTGCTAGTCATAGCTTGCCTATGATTAATATAGCTTTTCTCGACATCTCTAGCCTCTTGATTAAATTTCGAGGATGAAATTCTTTTAAGGTGGGTAGAGTTGTCACTCTCGTTTCCCGTTATACGTATTTTCGTATGCGTATACGAGATTTCTGGTATTTATCAGGTGGACCGTAGTTAGACTTCTCTTGCTTAGCCTAGTCTTGGTTTGATCTTGACTTAGTTTATTTGATTGGTTTGGTTCAATTTGACTTGGTTTGGCTTGGCTTGGTTTGAGATGGAGAGGGTTGATATATAACACAACTACTTTTCTCTCTATCCTCATTCACTTCTTCATTTATTTCTTCATCTTCTTCATTTACTCCTCCCACCCACCAAGTTCTAGGCAAGTGCAACTTGCTTCATGGAGGAACTCCATTTTTGTTATTCCATTGTCTTCCTTACGAGATTCTAAGATACTTTAGTACTTGGCATTTTTAATTTCCATGGTTTATTTCTTGTAGATCTAAGTTGGTTGCATTTTTGGTTTTCTTGGGTTTTGATCTACCAAACTTTATTATTTTCAAGTTTTAATTGTTCTATGTTGTAGAGAATTCAATTTTACCCAAGATGGACCTTTGAAAAGTTAGATTTCGACTTATTTTGAGGAAGTTATGGCCAAAATAAGATTTGAGCCTTTTCTAGTTCATCTGTGTTGAATTTGGCAGGGACGATGAATAGTACCGCAGCCGCAGGAATGAATAGTGGCACATGAATAGTACCACAGCCGCAGAAATGAATAGTACTGCATGAATAGTGCTACAGCTGCAGGAATGAATAGTGATGCAGCCGCAGGAATGAATATTGCCGCATGAATAGTACCGCAGCCGCAGGAATGAATAGTGCCGCACGAATAGTTCCACAGCCGCAAGAATGAATAGTGCCGCATGGATGAATAGTGTACCACGGCTTGCATAGTGCCGTAGAATATCGCATAGTGTTGCAGAAGGTTGCATAGTGCCGCAGAATGCCGCATAGGGCCTATTTTGGCTATTTTTGGCTGTTTTAAGTGCTATTTGGCTGAATTGTGGCCAAAATTTCTTCCAACTTCCAACATGAAAGTTGTAGATCTTTTTTTTAGCTTCAAGAATATGGTATTAGCTATTTTATGCAAGTTTCTCTCATTCATGATAATGTAAGGATAGAACACGATAGTGGCCTGTTAAGGCGCATTCTTAGTTAGTAACAAGTAACAAGTAACTTGACATGATGATTCTTAATAGTGACCCGTCGTGGTGCACTCTTAAAAAGTAACATGACATGATGGTGGCCCGTCATGGCGCACTCTTAATAAGTAAACCTAACATGATAATCTCGATATGCTGTTGTGACGGCTATCTTGACTTGCTAAGTAACTCTTGTCTTGACACCGTAGGTGTTTGTACTTGTATAAGCTACATATCTCGTCTTACATCATGTCTAGGACATGAGTTCCTGGTTACCACGGTCAGGGATTCATACTGAATCTGACTAGGATAAAGACTAGTTTGGTCATGTAGTTCATGAAAAGATTTTCCAGCTACAGGCAGTCTCATTATCTGGGCGCTCTAATTGGACTTGTAGCCTGCCGTCGAGTAGGGCACATTTCCAGCACACTGTCATGTGTTGCACCCCCAAGTCACCTAATCCAACTCTCTAAACTTGTGACCGGATAACCTGGATTAAGTCTGCAGGGCTTGTGGCTGTTGGAACATCTCAGTATATCTTGTTAGTAATTAGGCTTGTGATAACCCTAGTTAGCTAAAGTATCAAGCCGTACTCATTGCTTGGGCATGATTGATGGATGGAGTCCCGTCTAGTCTTGTCTAGGAAAGACCTCTATATGGTTGTTTCTGCACATTACTATTATGCTTTACTCTTGTCGATAATTGGTTGGAGACTAAGCTCTATTCAGGTGAAGGGTTACAACCCCGGTCCTTGTTTTGTTTACGGGTTGTAACTTGGCTACCGGAATAGTCCCTTAGTTGTCTTATCGTTTATCACATTGTCTTCTCTAACTCATGTCTTTTATTATCCTTTATGTCTCATGTGCTAATATGTTGGTTTTAGTTCTTAAGTGAAGCCTCCCTTGTGGCACTTGCTCTTTCTGGGGTCTAACCCAACTGGTTTTGTATGGCCAGATTTCGGAGTAGCACCCGAGGATCTTCCAGCCTTCCCGCCAGATGGTGCACACTAGACGCAACCCTGGCAACGAGTGGGTTTTATTTTGCTATCCCACTCTATTATAAATTATTCTTTTGAGGCGTTTAGCCGCCGAACAAGTGTTAGCTCGTGTTAAATTTATATTTCTGTCTGCCTAAGAGCTGTAACATGATTAAAAAATCCTAGGGTTGATCATATATGACTTAAACTCTTGCTAGTCTTCATATTTTGTATGACTAGCTTCATGATCATCTGAATATGTAATATTTGGGATGCCTTACTTTTATGTCTGATAATCTACCATCTTGTTACATTTACTTGCTTGTTTAAGATTGAGACACTAGGCTTGTTCTTGACCCTAAGAAACTATTGGCTTGTAGTAAACCCTCATGCATCTAGACAGCCATGACTATATTGTGAGGTGAGATTTACTTCAATGTACACAGCTGGCTGTGTCTGTCCCCTGTTCTTCAGTATTCTGGTTCTGGGGCGTGACATTATAACAACAAAAGTGTTCAAAGTAAAATTACAGTAGCACAAACGAATAGCATTAGTTGCAATGGGATATTGGTGGGTGATAAGTTTGTGCAACCCTAATACCTCAAAGAATGAAAGATGCTCAGGAAATATGGTACATTTAATTGGTGTGTCGGTACAGATTTTACGAACAGAGAAATTCACATACCACAATAGGGATTGGTCATAAGTTTCAAATTAGAACTCATTGTATGCTCCGTCGGTCGATTGAATCGGAGAAAAGAGTGATCCTTGGATAGGATCCGAAGACAACGCCTCTTCAATGGGTGTCGGCTTCTTTCTCTTAAAGGGGTTTGAAATCCTCTGCATTGTTTCTGAAAGATTAAAAACCTATAAACTTGAAAGATAGGGAATAAGGAGGTTATACCTTCCAAGAATTGAGTATATATTAGAGGACGAGAATCTTCGCACGAATCCAAAATTTGGATTGGTTTCTCCAAGAGGATTGGAAGCAATGGCTTGGAGAAAAGCTATAATTTGGAAGGCTCGAACGCGGCTGCTGCTGTGATTTGAGGATTTTGAGAAGATGAGTAAGAGGGGGGCACTCATTTCTGACTTAAAATCATACACCAGCAACAGAACTTGGGCCGAACTCGGGCCGAATTCGGTGCGAGTTCGCCTAGGATTCCGTTGAGGTATTTTTCAACAGAAATAATTGCTGGCCACTCTCTATTCATCAATACCTTTTCAATTATTTATTTCCAAGTTTAGTTATTTTAAATTTTAATTAATATAGTTAATATTATTTTATAACTAAATTTTGTTACACAGTGATTGTCTCAGATTAGCTGTAGGGGTATTGTCCTAGCTAACGGAGGTTCACCGGGGAACACTTAAGTACCGTTTTGCTTTAGCCGTAGCCGTGGTGATAGACATACCCTTTGTAGGCTTGTATCAAAAACAATTTTTGTACATTGAAAGATAATCAATAAAATAAAATTAATTAATATTATTGACATCTAAAATTTCTAATTCTCGACGTAAATAATTGAAACGATCTTCCGCTTATAGTTTTGTAAAGATATCAGCCGGTTGGTTCTCTGTGCCAACATATACAAGGTCTATAACTCCATTTATTTGATGATCTCTAAGAAAATGATGTCAAATCTCAATATGCTTAGTACGAGAGTGACATACAGGATTCTTAGTCAAATTAATAGTGCTAGTGTTGTCATAGAAAATGGGTATGTGCATGTGAAGTAAACCATAGTCTTCTAAGGTTTGCTTCATCCACAAAATTTGTGCACAACAACGTCCTGTGGCTAGTCAGCCTAAGTAGTTGATAATGTGACAGAATTTTGTTTCTTGGTAAACAAAGAGACTAAAGCCTTACCTAGAAAATGACATATGCCGCTTGTACTTTTTCTATCGACTTTGCATCTAGTAAAATCAGCATCCGAGTAATCGGTTGGGTCAAAGAACGTGGTTTTAGGATACCACAAGCTGACAGAAGAAGTGCCTTTAAGGTATCGAAAGATACGCTTAACCGCACACAAATGTGATTCCTTAGGGTTAGCTTGAAAATGTGCACACAAGCAAATGCTAAACATTATATCAGGGCGACTAGCAGTTAAATAAAGTAAACTACCAACCATATATCGATACTTACATATGTCGACCGGTTTGCCTTGATCATCAATGTCAAGCTTGGTTGAAGTCGCCATTGGAGTGCCAAGTGGTTTAACGATTTCCAGATCGAAGTTCTTTAATAAGTCTTTTGTGTACTTGGCTTGATTAATGAACGTCTCATTGTTGGTTTATTTGATTTGCAGTCCAAAGAAATAATTTCAGTTCTTCAATCATGCGCATCTCGAACTCGTTCTACATACACTTTAAAAATTCTTGACAGAGAGATTCATAAGTAGATCCAAAGATAATATCATCTGCATAAATTTGAATTAAAAGAAGATTTCCACTAAAAGACTTATAAATAGTGTAGTAACCTTGCCTTTTGTAAAACCATTATCAAGTAAAAAAGATCTTAAACGATCATACTAAGCACGAGGGGCTTGTTTCAATCGTATAAGGCTTTCTTTAACTTGAAAACATAATAAGAATTTTTGAAATCAGTAAAACCTGGAGGTTGAGCTACATAAACTTCTTCTTTTATAAAACCATTCAAAAATGCACTATTAACATCCATTTAAAATAGTTTGAAATTATGAAAACATACAAATACACATGACATACAAATGGATTCTAATCTCACAACTGGGCATATGTCTCATCGTAGTCAATAACTTTCTCTTGGTTGTATCCTTGAGCTATGAGTCGAGTCTTGTTATGAGTAACTAAACCATTCTCATTAAGTTTATTTCGAAATACCCAGCGGGTGCCAATGACCGGATGATCAATGATCTTGGAAACAAGTTTTCAAACTTGATTTCATTCAAATTGGTTTAATTCCTCTTGTATAGCATCTAACCAAAAAGTATTACTACATGTTTCTTCAATAGTTTTAGGTTTGAGCTTTGAAATAAATGCAACACAGGAAACTATATCTTTGCTAGAGAAAAGAGTACTTACACCCCTGGTAATCTCACCTATTACCAAGTCCTTGGGATGGTAAGCCAAAAACTTTATTCTTTTTGGCAAACTCTCAAGGTAGTTGGTTCCGGCTTCTGGTTCTGTTCGTGATCTGCCTGAAGGATCAGCTGGTGCTGTGCTTGAAGGTTCTGCAGGTGTTGTACTTGGTGTACTGATGTCTTTATCATCATCGTCGATTGTCTGTTGATTCAGTTCGTCAAATGTAACATTTATTGACTCTTCGATGATTATGGTTCTTTTGTTGAAGACTCGGTACACTTTGCTTTTGGCCGCATAACCTAAAAATTTACTTTTATCGGCCTTTTCATCAAACTTTCCCAAATTGTCTTTAGTATTGAGAATAAAACATTTGCAACCAAATATCTTGAAATATGAAACTGATGGTGTCCTATCAAACCATAACTCATAGGGAGTCTTCTTCGATATAGGTCGAATTAGAACCCTATTGAGGACATAGCAAGCTGTATTGACAGCTTCAGCTTAAAAGTATTTAGGAAAACTAAACTAGTTTAATATTACTTTGGCCATTTTGGATAGAGTCTTGTTCTTACGTTCCACAACTCTATTTTGTTGTGGAGTCTTTTGGCAAGAGAACTCATGCTGATAACCGTATATATCACAAAATTGCTTAAACTCTGCATTCTCAAATTCGTCGTCATGATCGCTTGAATACAAGTAATCATGAATTCTTTCTCATTTTGAACTTTCTTGCAAAAGGAGACGAATTCAGACAATGTATCATTTTTGCATGCAAGAAAATATACCCACATGTATCTAGAGAAATTATCTACTATTACAAAAGCATATAATTTACCACATAGACTAGCAATTCTACTAGGTCCAAATAAATCCATATGCAATAATTATAGAGGTCTAGTGGTACTTACAGTAAAAGTAGATCGGGTAGCTTTGTTCTTTTCACATTCACTACATTCCGTATCCTTCTTAAAAGAAATGTCCAGTAAGCCTCATACCAGCTTCTTTGTGGATATTTTTGTGTCCATATTTGCATGACCGAGTCTCATATGTCATATTTGACTCTCATCACTTTTGGCCATTAAGCATATACTAGCTTTGTTAACATCTTCCAACAAATAGAAAACATATATATTGTCTTCCCTAATACCTTCAAAGATAGTACTACCAGTTGAGCTATCAACTATAGTACATTTGTCTTTGCCAAAGTTAATACCAACCATGGTCAGCTAAATGGCTTATGCTGAGTAGGTTATGTTTTAACTCGATAACTAGACAGACATCTTTAATCACAGGATAGGGAGCCTTATCAATATTGCTGATACCTACTATATACCCTTTAAGATTATTACTGAAGAAAATATATCCTTCTTTCTTCTTCGACAGTATTGTGAATAATGAAGCATCACCGGTCATGTGCCATGAGCAACTGCTGTTGAAAATCCATTTGCTTCTAGCATGTGAAGGGTGTTCCACCTACAAAAGAATTTACAGATAAAACTTTTGGTACCCATTTCTTGTAGGGTCATGAAGTGTTAGTTTTTGGAATCAATGCACATATCTTCAAATCAACAAGCTTTCTAACTCTACATGCAGGAGAGATATGACCAATAGTGCCACAATAATAATATCTAGCATGTTGAGAGTTGGATGCAGTATGTTGTGCATGATTGATAGATCTTGGTTTTCTAGTATAATAGAATTCATGCCTATTAGTCTTCTCGGACAAAGGTTTGGTTTGGTTTGGTCTGACAGTGTTGGGTTTGATAGTATTCCGATATTTCGGTAAGTGACACTTGTTAGGATAGGAAGCAGCAACTTTAGGCTGTTTTCCTAACCTAATTTCCAACTTTTTGGAAGTGTCATACAATAAATTATCATCAGCAGCAAGTGCATCATTTCTAATTAGTGCTTGCTGAATACTCTTCTTTTCTTTGAGTAGGTCTTCCTCTAATTGGGTAATGGTCTTGTCTTTTTCTTCGGATAGTCTTATGGTCTCGTGTAGTAACAACTTAACAGAAGAAAGCTCACCTACCTCACTAGAATTATCAATACTTCTAATCTCATCTAGTAGGTCGGTAAGTCTTCCTATTTCAACCTTGTACTCTTTGAATACCTTCTTAGATTTGGTATTTGCTATGCAGTTTTCTGTAATCACCCTAAGAGGTCACTAAAGGCTTCACTTAATTTCTCAAAGGTAAAATCATCATATGTATCAAACAGGGGGTTAGTATTTACCTGATCGAATGCCATTAAGCATACATTTGCAGTGTCATCTGATTGTTCATCTTCTGAGTCGCTGGCTTCGCTTTCATGCTATATGCTTGTGTTGGTGTACCTTCTAGATGTTGATTTCTTCAGGTAACCTTTGTCATACTTGTTATTTTTCCTGGATGATGATGATGTTGGACAGTCCTTCTTCATATGTTCTTTTTTCTTGCAATCGTAGCAGATAGGATCTTATTAGTTGTTGTTGTTGTTGTTGTTGTTGTGTTCCTTTGTTCTTCTATTGAATCTTATGAACTTCTTGAACTTTCTTACTATAAGAGCTTGATCTTCAGAGTCAGAGCACTGTCGTCGAAATTATCTTCAACAGTTCTTCTGTGTTGAGCTTTGAAAGCGATCGACTTCTCCTTCGGTGCAACATCTTCAAAGTCTTGGAGTTCTAGCTCATGAGTGAGTAGCTTACCCATGAATGTTTCAAAAGACATAGTTGTGAGGTCGTTCCCTTCAATGATTGCAGTAGCCTTCAGAATCCAGTTCTTCGTGAGAGATCCTAGAAGCTTACAGATCTTCTAATGGTTACTGTATTCCTTGCCTAATGAAGACAGAGGTTTACAATATCTAGAAATCTTGTAAACATCTGAGTGACAGATTTGTTTGGCTTCATCTTGAATACCTCATACTCCTGAGTAAGTCTGCTAATTTTTTACTCATTGACTTGTGTTGTGCCTTCATAAGTCACTTCGATAAGTTTTCATACTTTACTTAATGTTGTGCACGTAGACACCCTATTAAATTCAGTCATGTCCAAAGAACAAAACAAAGCATTAATATCACGTGCGTCAAGACTGGCAGATTTTTTTAGCTTCAGTATATTTGTCATTGGGTTTCTCAACCAACTCTCCATCAACAAGAATACATGCTGGCTTCTTATAGCCATCAATAACATTAGACTATAAGTTAAAATCTAGAGATTTCAAGAAGAAACTCGTCCGTATTTTTTAGTAAGTGTAATTTGTACCACTAAACAGTGGAGGTCGGTTTGTGCCTTGGCCTTCGCTTATGAATTTTACAGTTGCTATGTGTTATACTGTGATATATGTAAAAGCTGAAATAATAAGAATATGAAAGCAGTATTATCTCGCTTTACCTGTATAACCCGCTCTGATACCAATTGTAGGAATGAATTGTAAAGCGCAATACTCTAGAGGGGGGTGAATAGAGTAAGCAGCGGAATTTAGCTAGTTAAAAATGTTAGCACCAAGATCACATATAATATATCACAAGTAAGTAAACAAAATGCAGAGATCAGAAATTAAATGCAAATACGGCTATATATACTGGTTTCTCTTTTGTGAGGACTATTTCAGTCGGAAGAACTCTAGCTTCCAGTTGAATCCACTATTGGAAAATACCGTAAGTTTTCATACGAAGTCCTTACAGCTTCTACAACGCAAGCTTTGATACGAAGCACTCGACCAACTTCAATTGTGAAGTGTCTTTCTTCAATCAAGCCTCTGATTATAATCTCTCTGAAACTTCTAGACCGTACCACACTGGCAAATCGACTAGAGGATTGTAACTGGCTTAAAATTTAAAAATTAGAGATTTTAGAACACTTTGGAAGACGTTTGAGCTTAGAGAGGAGAGAGAAGAGAGGTGCGTTGAAATAAGTAAAATTTATAGGTTTTCCAAAGTCAGAACTCGGACAGAATTCGGACAGAATTCTTTGAAAAAATCACGACAAATAACCGTTGCATCCGTAACTGCAGGATGACCAAATTCAAAAATCCAATGGCACCAAACGAACTCGGGGCAAGTTTGATCCAAACTCGGGCCGAACTCTGTTGGTGTCAGAGTTTGATTTTTCTAGAATTTTGTAAATCGGATTTTGAGTTTTTGGCTTTTTGAAAAGTTTAAGCAGTTAGGAGCTTTATAAGAAATGGGCTATTTTCAAAATATAGGATATTTTGAAAATATTTTTGGGGTAGCCTATTTGTCAGTACGACTCATTGTACATAATATTCCTAGACTAAATAAATATGAAAATTATATTGAATATTAAAATACAGACTCATACGGCAAAACAGCTTCAGTCTTGAACAGAGTGGTAGAAGTTCTCAACAAATGTCCAAGTAGCCCTTATATCGAGACAGAGTTTGATTAATTATTAAAATTAGGTTTGACCATGACCAATGGGCAAACACATGTTCTCACGACCTGCACCCGGTATAGGGGCACGAGTGCGTAACAGCGCCCAGTCTATGCCGCAGAATCGACGGTTGAACGCTATTCTAGGCCACTATCTAACAACTCACACAAATATATAATGTACCTTTCATAGATCTCAACTCCAAATGGGGGACAAGTAAAGATATAGCAATACTCAATCACAGTCTAAGCACGATAAGATAACACAAAAGTCTAGATAACTAATAAGACTAAACAACAACAACAACTAAATAAACTACTAAATAATAATATCCAAAAAACGATCCCAAAAAATAGTGTCAAAATCTCCACTTATTACAATTCAAGTTCAAACATGAAAATCTAGAATAAGTCCTATAACTAATCATCTGGTCACTCCTGAAGGTCAGGACTCAGAGTGGCTAATCCCTCCTCAGATCTATAGCAGGCAGGACACGTATCCCCAAAACAAACATCTGAAAAATATATCCAGTCAGTATAGAACGAGCATACCTCATCTAGCAATCCTAAGTAAATGACGAAGACTATAAAGCAGTTATAGACAGTTATATTGATGAAACATGAAAGTTTGAGAAAGGTAATGTAGTAAAGCAACAGTTTAACGTGCAGGGAAAGTAACAACGAATCATGAGAGCATGGTAATGAAAACTGTAAATAGAGGCATCTAACTAGAACATTATGATATGACTCCAATCTGTAAAACATGAGATAATGTGATTCCAGTACACGATACTAGTCCAGTGTGTTTTGAGATTCTGTGCTTGTCATGACAATGAGTAGCGAGTAAATATGGCACACCATACACTTGGCAAGCGTACGACGGTTATCTTTCTTTTTTAGATGAGTAAATATGGCACATCGCACGCTCGGCCAAGCGACGATAGCTATCTTTCTTGTAAGGTGGTTCTTGTTGAATATGGCACGTCGCATACCGGGCCCAGCAGCGATGACTATCTTGCTTGTAGTGATGATTCTTTTATGATTTGCATATTTAATACTTGTAGGTGTTTCGAGTAAATGGTTCTTGTAAGTGGTTCGAGTAATAGAGGCTAGACGAGTCAAATACATGTATTGCGAGTGAGTGAATCCAGAATACTAATACTTGTTGTGACAGGAAAACCAGTACGTGTTGAGACAGAGAATCAAATAAAACTAACTAGGACTGAAATACAGTAATCATCAAGTAAATAAACGAAATATCGGAGAATGTACTCGCCTGATACCCTGGACAATTGATGTGAACAGATGTCCAAACTGGAGTCACAAGGTCCTATTTAGAGTAATACATGTTATAATGTGTTCATTATATAATAGTTGAAATATACAATATAATCTACAGGATTCTAGGTCAATCTAGGTCAAAGTCAACTCTTGGTCAACTTTGGCCAACCTTCAGTCAAACCAAGTCAACCTCTAGGATTTGGTCAACTATCTAGTCAAACAAGGCCAACTAGGCTATTTCTAGGTTAAAGAGTCAATTGGTCAACTCTAGTCAATTTGTCCATCTTGGTCAAAGCTAGTATTTGTTAATATAATTATTGGGTGTTTAGGCCGAAAGTGGTATATAAACCCATCCTAACCATAGGCTAATAGATCTAGGATATCCTAGGATACCACTCTCTATGCCACACTAACATATCTATAAACCCATACCTTACCTTCACTCTAATATTCATATATATATATACATCTATATATGACTATACTCCTATAACCCCATGTCCCATCTAGCTATTTGAATACTTCCTATACCTTTACCCACACAACAGATAATACTCTCACAAATTTCTATACGTACACATGAACACATCATATTCTCCTTTTGCCATCAAACCTTGTATCCTCCTGCTGCCAATGCAGGGCAATGCATTGCCTGCTGCTAATGGCACTGCTGTTGCTGCATGCTTACAATGTTGCAAGGCCCAGTCTTGCAAGGAGCTTGCTGCATGCCCTGTGGCTTTGCGAAGTAATGGAAAAACAAATAAAATAAGGCAAGGCCCTGCAATGCCAAGCCCAGCCTTGCCACTGCCAAACCTTGCTGCTGCTGCATGCTTACTGCTGTTACAAATATGCTATGCAAGGCCTAAGCTCTTTGAACTCCAACCCATTATCTCATATTTGATCCATCTAACCACTCCATCACTTCTACATTAGCTATGAACCCTCAACTTCAACTGATACAAAACTAAACACCTACAATGATACATACATAAACTACTTACCTAACCTATTGTCTACAAGGTAGTAGTAGCTACTGTTACTGATGTTTCCTACTACTCTCTGAACTAATATCTATTGCAGGGATAGCCTACAACAACTAAAACTTACCTTCACATATTCATTCACATATCTAACCCCAAACTGATACCTATATATGTCCTCATATATCTATTTATCCCATATATGTATCTCAGATTACCTGAACTCCTAACCCTTATCCATAATCCCCCAAAGTACATATCAACCTAGCACTTATATGTATATGAAATATATACAATCATAGCATGCATATATTGTTGGAACGGAGTCGTAAAGTAGAATACTCTAGAGCGGGGTGAATAGAGTAGGCAGCAGAATATTGCTAATTAAAAACTTGTTAGCAGTTAGATCACAGAAATAATATCAATAAATACAGAGTAATAACTGTAAAAGAAAAGAGATCAGAAGGTAAATGCAAACACAGCAATTTATACTGGTTTCCCTCTTGTGAGGACTAGTACAGTCGGAAGAAGTCTAGCTTCCAGTTGAATCAACTTTTGGAAAATTCCGCAAGTTTTCATATGAAGTCCTTGCAACTTCTACATACGTGAGCTTTGATACGAAGAACTCGACCAACTTCAGTTTTGAAGAGTCTTTCTTTAATCAAGCCTCTGATTACAATTTCTCTGAAATCTTCTAGACCGCACCGTACCGGCAAATTGACTAGAGAATTGTAACTGGCTTGAGATTTAAAAATGAAATTTTTTTAGAACTCTTTGGAAGAAATGTAATCTTAGAAGAGAAGAGATGAAAGTGAATGAGTGATTTGAAATGATCAGAATTTCTCGCTATTTATAGTTTTTCCCAAGGCAGAACTCTGGTAGAATTCGGACAGAATTCGGACAGAACTCTATGTAACAATCCGCAACTGAAGGGAGACCAAGTTCAAAATCTATTGTTCACATAACGTTCACTAACCGAACTGTAGCCGAACTCCGGCCGAACTCGGGCCGAGTTCTATCAGGGTTGGTCAGAGACATTTAAAAAAAAATGATTTTTGGCTTTTTGAAATCATTCAGAAGCTTTTTGTAAATAAAGAATATTTTTTAAAAACATAGGTCATTTTTGAAAACAATTTTGGATAGCCTATTTGCCAGTATGGCTTGGTGTACAATGTATTTCTAGACTCAATAAAAGTAAAAATTATATTACATAAAGAAATACAGTCTCGAGTGGCAAACATAGCTTCGGTCTTGAACTTGAGTATATATCCAATCTTGATCAGTGTCCAAGTGTCTAAAACATCTTGAGTAAACATCCGTATATCGAGACAGAGTTTAATCAATTATTAAAATCAGGTTTGACCATGACCAATGGGCCAACAATCTCCTCCATTTTGATAATTGACAAACCTTGGCCAATATAACATCTTTGGTCTTTATCAAAACAAAATGTACCAATATAATGTACCAAAAAAATTATTCCCTGTAGATTGTTCATATCCTGTATTCTTACAGATCGAAAGATGTTAGATCTTATTTCTCCCCCGTTGTTACTTAGCAAAATAATTGCAAAAGAGAAATCTCCTCCATAATATTTGCATAAGTAATAATCAGTGAAGAAACACAAAATATAGATATAAAAAATTTATCATAGGCATGGTATAAATGTCACAGACAACAAGGAAATGTGATAAGCAGAAAATATTTCACAGGCAGTTTAAATAGAAGCATAATAAAAGATAATGCTATAAGAAATATGGAATAATGCTAAACTGAATAAAAATATGCTGAAGAAAGCATATAACAGGTTCATCAGACAAAAGTAACAAAAGAAATCACATCCACATAAATAATAAGAGTATTGATACTAGTTTGGAATGTCGGAGCATTTCCAAGTAAACAAAGACAATAAAATCAGTCTCAATAGTACGACAATTAGGCAAGAATGTCTAAAATCACATATCATCCTCATCGTCATCATCATCTGCAGTAGCAGCATGTCCACCATGCTCGGATAGACCAGCTCCAGATATGCCAGCTCCAGAGGTGTGTGGAGTAGCACCAGAACTACGGTACCAATCATAAGCGTTCCCTGACTGGAACAGAGAATGGGCTGTCTCATCCTCAATACGGTAACCAGATACTGTAGGGTCTCTAGGAAGAGAACTAGCAGAATGACCCGTCTGAGCAAATCGGAGATCTGCAAACGAGTTGGCAATAGCCTAGAACTGAGTCACGTCACGGAACTGAACTCACGTTCCCTGGAAGTGTCAACAAAGAAAGTCTGCATATCCGAAAGGTGTTGATGGATACCCTCAAAAGTCAAAGGGTAGGTCTAAGGAGGATAGGGGCAGTAGGAGCAGGTGTAGGAGGTGCAGGAGCAGTGGCAATGCTACGACAAAAAAGCTTGAAAAACTTGGGCTCAGGGTCTAGAGCGCAAGTAGATAAATCGATATCAAAATGCTGAAGGATGCAAGGGATAAGCATCGCATAAGAGAGATTGTGGTCTCTTCTGCGACATCTTGCCATCATCTGGATGATAGTCTTAGGGGCAAAAAAAGGAATCCCCTTAAGAATGTGGTAGAGGACATAGAGTTCTAGTGCAGTGACATCATCTTTTGAAGTGGATTTCAGAAGAATAGTGGAATAGATGATACGATGCAACTCGTAGTTAAACAAGTTCAAGTTATTGGCCTTGAACTTTTTAGGACGAGCACGTGTTGGCGCACAAAGCTCATTCTTGGAACTAACAAAAGTCGTGCCCTCGAAAAAGTCGAAGTCGATGATATCATCGAGCGGGGCACCTTCGTTTGGAATACCAAGGATTACCGCTAGCAACATATCATCGAACTCGATATCGATCCCGCCAACATGAGTTCTTGTGGTAAAAGTGTCTAACACGAAGTTACAATAGAATAGTCTAAGGGCACTAGTATCTATAGGGAATTATTGGGTAACAAGACGGTGTAACCCTAATGCCTCAAACAAAGGATGATGATCTGGAAATACAGTCCATTTTATCGGAGCGCCTGTGCATATTGTACGCATAGCAAAGTCGGCATACCATAGCAAAGCTTGGTCATGAGTTCTGAAATAAAACTCATCCGGCACGCCGTCACCCGATTGGACCGAGGAAAAGAGTGAATCCATGTTCGGATCGGAAGATGATGCCTCTTCACTGGCATTAGTCTTTTTTCTCTTGAAAGGATTGAATTCCTTAGGCATTCTTTCCCAAAACTAGGTAGCCCTAAGAATTTGAAAGTGGAGGAAAGAAAGAGTTATACCTTCCGAGAATCAAGTTTGTTGTAGAGGACGCGATCCTCCGCAAGAATCCAAATGTTGGATGGATCTCTCCACGTAGATTGGAAGAAAATGAGTAGAGAAAATCTAGGATTTAGGGGGGACCTTCGGTTGATGCTGCTGCTGTGATGATATAATTTAGAAAAGAGGAAGAGGAGGAGGCCTCGGGTTCTGACTTAAAAAATTACAATACCAACAAAACTCTGGCCGAATTCGGACCGAACTCGGGCCGAATTCGCCTAGGGTTCTTCTGGGTTTTAAAATAAAATTTTGTGGGCCACATCCTTTTTCATCAGCTCATTTCAAATATTTAATGCAAAGTTTAGTAATTTTAAACTTCAAATAATATAATTAAGATTATTTTATAAATTAACTTTCGTTACTCAGCATCTGTTTCAGATTAGATGTAGGAGTACTGTCCCAGCTAACGAGAGTTCACCGGGGAACAATTAAGTACCGCTTCGCTTCGACCTTAGTCGTGGTGACAGACAGACTCTTTGTAGGCTTGTCTCAAAAATAGTTATTGAGTATTGAATAAATTAATTAATAAAACAAAATTAATTAATATTGTTGACATCTATAATTTCTAATTCTCGACGTAAATAATTGAAACGATCTTCCGCTAGAGATTTTGTGAAAATGTCAGCCAATTGATTCTGTGTGTCTTTGTTTACAAGGTCTATATCTCCATTTTGTTGATGATCTATAAGAAAATGATTTCGAATCTCGCTATGCTTAGTACGAGAATGACATACTGGATTCTTAGTCAAATTAATAGAACTAGTGCTATCACAGAAAATGGATATGTGTGTGAAATATAATCCAAAGTCTTCTAAAGTTTGCTTCATCCACAAAATTTGTGCACAGCAACGTCTTACGGCGATATATTCAGCCTCAGTTGTTGATAATGTGGCAGAATTTTGCTTCTTGCTAAACCAAGAGACTAGGGCTTTTCCTAGAAAATAACATGTGCCGCTGGTACTTTTTCTATCCACTTTGCATCCGACAAAATCAGTATCAGAATAACCGATTAGGTCAAATAACGTGGTTTTAGGATACCATAAGCCGACAGAAGAAGTGTCTTTAAGGTATCGAAAGATATGCTTAACTGCGCACAGATGTGATTTCTTAGGATTGGCTTGAAAACGTGCACACAAGCAAACACTAAACATAATGCCTGGTCGACTAGCAGTTAAGTACAGTAAGCTATCGATCATACCTCGATACTTACATATGTCGACGGGGTTGCCTTGTTCATCAATATAAAGCTTGGTTGAAGTCGTCATTGGAGTTCTAAGTGGTTTGACTGCTTCCAGGTCGAACTTCTTTAATAAATCTTTTGTGTACTTTGCTTGATTTATGAATGTCCCATTGTTGGTTTGTTTGATTTGCAGTCCGAAAAAGAATTTTAACTCTCCCATCATGCTCATCTCAAACTCATTTTGCATACACTTTGAAAATTCTTGACAAAGAGATTCATCAGTGGATCCAAAAATAATATCATCTACATAGATTTGAATCAAAAAAAGATTGTTATTCAAAGATTTTATAAACAATGTAGTGTCAACCTTTTCCTTTGAAAAACTGTTGTCAAGTAGAAAAGAGCTTAGACGATCGTACCAAGCACGAGGGGCTTGTTTCAAACCATATAAGGCTTTCTTCAACTTGAAAACATAATCAGAATTTTTGAAGTCAGTAAAACCTGGAGGTTGAGCTACATAAACTTCTTCTTTTATAAAACCATTCAAAAATGCGCTTTTAACATCCATTTGAAATAATTTGAAATTATGAAAATATGCAAATGCACATAACATGCGAATGGATTCTAATCTCGCAACTGGGGCATAAGTCTCATCGTAGTCGATACCTTCTTCTTGATTGTATCCTTGGGCTACGAGTCGAGCCTTATTACGAGTCACTAAACCATTCCCGTTCAGTTTGTTTCGGAATACATAACGGGTGCCAATGACCGGATGATTAATGGGCTTGGGAACAAGTTTCCAAACTTGATTCCGTTCGAATTGGTTTAATTCCTCTTGCATAGTATCTAACCAAAAATTATTACTACATGCTTCTTCAATGTTTTTGGGTTCAAGCTGTGAAATAAAAGCAACACAAGAAGCTATATCTTTATTAGAGGAACGAGTACTTACACCCTTGGTAATCTCACCAATTACCAAGTTCTTTGGATGATCTGCCAAAAATCTCCTCTCTTTTGGCATATCCTCAGGATTGCTGGTTCCGGCTTCTTTGCTTGAAGACTCAGTTGGTGCTTGGTGTGAAGATTCTGCATCTTTGTGGGAAGGTTTTACAGTAGTTGTACTTGGTGTACTCACGTCTTCATTATCGTCATCATCTGAATGTTGATTTAGTTCATCAAACTTGACATTAATTGATTCTTTGATGATCATGGTTCTCTTATTGAAGACTCTGTACCCTTTGCTCTTTGCCGCATAACCTAAAAAGATACCTTCATTATCCTTTTCATCAAATTTACTCAGGTTGTCTTTAGTATTAAGAATAAAGCATTTACAACCAAATATCTTGAAGTATGAAACAGTGGGTGTTCTATCAAACCATAAGAGTCTTCTTCGATGTAGGTCGAATCAGAACCCTATTGAGAATATAGCACGCTGCATTGACAGCTTCAGCCCAAAAGTATTTAGGTAGACTAAACTGGTTCAACATTACTCTAGCCATTTCAGATAGAGTTTTGTTCTTACGTTCCACAACTCTATTTTTTGTGGAGTCCTATGACAGGAAAACTCATGCAAATAACCGTGTCTGTAACAGAATTGCATGAACTCTGCATTCTCAAATTCGCCATCATGATCACTACGAATGCGAGTAATCATGAAACTTTTTTCATTCTGTACTTTCTTGTAAAAGGTGACGAATTCTAACAAAACATCGTTCTTGCATGCAAGAAAATATACCCATGTGTATCTAGAGAAATCATCTACAATGACAAATGCATATAACTTACCACCTAGACTAGCAATTCTACTAGGTCCAAATAAATCTATATGCAACAATTGTAGAGGTCTAGTGGTACTTACAGCGTTCTTGGATTTAAAGCGGATCGGGTAGCTTTGTTCTTTTCACATTCGCTACATACCGTATCCTTCTTGAAAGATATGTCCAGTAAGCCGCATACCAACTTCTTTGTTGATAGTTTTGAAATTGTGTCCATGTTTGCATGACCGAGTCTCATATGCCATAGTTGACTCTCAATGCTCTTGGCCATCAAGCATCTACCTGCATTGTTAGCATCTTCTAACAAATAGAAAACATATATATTGTCTTTCCTGATACCTTCAAAGATAGTACTACCAGTTAAGCTATCAACTATAGTACATTTGTATTTGACGAAGTTAATGCCATAACCATGATCAGCTAAATGGCTTATGCTAAGAAGATTATGTTTTAACTCGGTAACTAGACAAACATCTTTAATCATAGGATAGGGAGCCTTACCAATGTCACCGATACCGATTATGTACCCTTTCAAATTATTACCGAAGGAGACGTATCCTTCTTTATTCTTCTTCGACAATGTTACGAATAATGATGCATCACCGTTCATATGCCGTGAGCAACCGTTGTCGAGAATCCATTTGCTTCTAGCATGTGAAGGACGTCCCACCTACAAAATAGTTTGCAGATGAAACTCTTGGTACCCATTTCTTGTAGGGTTCTGACATGTTAGCCTTTGGTATCCATGCATAAACATTTAAATCTACTAACTTTTTGATTCTACATGCAGAGGATATATGACCAATGAGGCCACAATAATGACATTTTGTATGTTGAGTGTTAAAAGTTGTATGAGATGCATGATTAGTAGGTTTTGGTTTTCTAGTATAGAAAAATGCATGCCTATTAGTCTTCTTGGGTAATGGTTTGGTATGGTTTGGTCTGACAGTGTTTGGTTTGGGTGTGTTCCGATGATTCGATAATTGACATGTGTTAGAATAGAAATTAGCAACTTCAGGCCGTTTTCCTAAACTAATTTCCAACTTTTTGGAGGTGTCATATAATCTAGTATAGTCATATGTAAGTGTTTCCATTCTGACTTTTGCCCAATGGAGATTCTTTTTCTTCTTAGATAGGTCTTCCTTTAGATGGATGATAGTTTGGTTTTTTTCTTCGGATAACTTGGTAGTCTCGTGTAACAACAGCTTAATAGAAGAAAGCTCACCAGACTCAATAGAAGAAACATTATTTCTAACATCAGCTAGTTGGTCGGTAAGTCTTCATATCTCACTTTTGTACTCTTTAAGTACCTTCTTAGAGGTTTCATATTTACTATACAGTTTTCTATAGTCATTTAACAGGTCACTAAAAGCCTCTCCTAGTTGCTCAAAGGTGAAATCATCATAAGGATCAAACAGAGGATTAGTGGTTACCTAATCGCAAGCCATCAAGCATACATTTGCAGCGTCATCTGATTGTTCGCCTTCTGAGTCGCTGGCTTCGCTCTCATGTCATATGCTTGTATTGGCATACTTCCTTGATGTAGATCTCTTCAGGTAGCCTTTGTCATATTTGCTGCTTTTTCTTATTGACGATGATGCTGTTGGACAATATTTCTTCATATGTCCTTTCTTCTTACATCTGTAGCAAATAGGATCTTCCTCGTTGTTGTTGTTATTGCTGTCTTTTTTTCTTCTGTTGAATCTCATGAACTTCTTGAATTTTCTTACCAAAAGATCTTAATCTTCAGAGTCAGATTCGCTGTCGTCAGAATCATCTTCGACAGTTCTTCTATGTTGAGCCTTGAGAGCAATCGACTTCTCTCACTTCTCCTTTGGTGTAGCATCTTTAAAGTCTTGATGTTCCAACTCGAGAGTGAGTAGCTTACCCATGAGTATTTCCAGAGACATTGTTGAGAGGTCGTTTCCTTCAATGATTGTTGTAGCCTTTGGAATCCAGTTCTTTGTGAGAGCTCATAGAAATTTACAAATCTTCTCATGGTTACTGTATTTCTTGCCTAATAAAGACAAAGGATTTACAATATACAGGAATCTTGTAAATATCTGAGTGACGAATTCATTTGGCTTCATCTTGAACGTCTCGTACTCTTGAGTAAGTCTGCTGATCTGTGACTCCTTGACTTGTGTTGTTCCTTCGTGGTTTACTTCAATAAGTTTCCACACTTCATTCGATGTTGTGCAAGTTGACACCCTGTTAAACTCAGTTCTGTCTAAAGCACAAAATAAAGCGTTAATAGCATGTGCGTCAAGACTGGCCTTTTTCTTTTCATCCTCAATATATTTATCATGGGGTTTATCAACTAAAACTCCCTCAACAGTAATATGAGGAGGGTTTTTGTAGCCATCAATAACTATAGACAATAAGTCAAAATTAAGAAATTTTAAGAAGAAACTCATTCGTATATTTATCATGTCTGTTTGTGGCTTGGCCTTCACTTGTGAATTTCAAAGTTGCCATGTGTAATGTTGTGAACTATATAACAATTAAATATAACTGTAATTTTACCTTGCTTTACCTGTATAACCCACTCTGATACCAATTATAGGAACGAAGTCGTAAAACAGAATACTCTAGAGGGGGTGAATAGAGTAGACAGCAGAATATTGCTAATTAAAAACTTGTTAGCAGTTAGATCACAGAAATAATATCAATAAACACAAAGTAATAACTGTAAAAGAAAAGAGATCAGAAGGCAAATACAAAAATGGCGATTTATACTGGTTTCTCTCTTGTGAGGACTAGTCCAGTCGGAAGAAGTCTAACTTCCAGTTGAATCCACTATTGGAAAATCTCGCAAGTTTTCATATGAAGTCTTTGCAACTTCTACAGACGTGAGCTTTGATACGAAAAACTCGACCAACTTTAATTTTGAAGAGTCTTTCTTCACTCAAGCCTCTGATTACAATTTCTCTAAAATCTTCTAGACCGTCCCGTACTGGCAAATTGGCTAGAGAATTGTAACTGTCTTGGGATTTGAAAATGAAAGCTTTTTAGAACTCTTTGGAAGAAACATAAGCTTAGAAGAGAATAGATGAAAGTGAATGAGTGAGTTAAAATGATCAGAATTCCTCTCTATTTATAGTTTTTCCCAAGGCAGAACTCTGGCAAAATTCGGGCAGAATTCGAACAGAACTCTATGTAACAATCCGCGACTGAAGGGAGACCAAGTTCAAAATCCAACGTTCACATAACGTTCACTAACCAAACTCTGGCAGAACTCTGGCCGAACTCGGGTCGAGTTCTGTTAGGGTTGGTCAGGGATATTTTAAAAAATGTTTTTTGGGCTTTTTGAAATCCTTCAGAAGCTTTTTGTAAATAAGGAATATTTTTTTAAAACATAGGTTATTTTTTAAAACAACTTTGGATAGCCTATTTGCCAGTACGACTTGGTGTATAATGTATTCCTAGACTCAATAGAAGTAAAAATTACATTGCATAAAGAAATACAGTCTCGAGTGGCAAACATAGCTTCGGTCTTGAACTTGAGTAAATATCCAATCTTGATCAGTGTCCAAGTGTCCAAAACGTCTTGAGTAAACATCCGTATATCGAGACAGAGTTTGATCAATTATTAAAATCAGGTTTGACCATGACCAATGGGCCAACATATATATCATTAATCCTTATATCCCTTACCTATATATATACCTATATAGCTAACAACATCTGAACTAACATATATATATATATATATATATATATATATATATATATATATATATATATATATATATATATATTTTTAAATATATATATATATATATATATATATATATATATATATATATATATATATATATATATATATATATATATATATATATCTCTGAACATACATATGGTATTATCCCACATCAACATATACATAACCCACATAACCACATATAGGATCACATATAAACATAATAGCAAAACCCCCAAAATCTGTCTAGGATTGGACAGGCCAGAACTAGGCAAGTGAGGGGGTGTGTGTGTCAAGTAATGGCAAAAGTGTATCAGGGCATGCAGTGTATGTTCGAGTGTCCAAGTGTGTCAATGGTATCAGAAATGCAAGTGTGCTACAAGTGTCACAAAGTATCAGAGAGTTGCAAGCAAATTTGAGTGTCAAACAACGTATCAAAGAGTGTCATAGTGAATATCAGATAGTGTCAACATGTGTCCAAGTGATGAGTGTCCATGCAGTATCAATAAGGTGTCCAAGTGTGTCATGTAGCATGCAATGAGTGTCAAAATGAAATGTGGATGTGTTCAAGTGTGTCAATAAAGATAAAAATAGCAAGGTGTCGAATATGTGTGTACAGAGCAAGTGCAAGTGTGTCCATGAAGTGTGAGGGTGTCACATGGTGTCCAATTGTGTCAAGGCAGTGGACAATGTGTCATTAGTGTCAAGTGAACTAGTGTACATCAGAAATCAAGTGCAGAGATATGTGTCGAGTGTGAATTGATGGGAGCAAGCAGTGAAGTAAGTAATGTGGGCATGTATCAATGTGTCATGGTGGCAATCACGTGTCCATGTGTCCATAGCAGTATGTTGAAGTGGGTATAAAGAGTGTCCAAGTGTCAGAACCCAAAGTGCAGTGTGAAGAGTGCTCGACTGCACAAAAACTGGATCTGTGGCTAATGCCACATATCGAAATCACCACCAATCCAAACACAAACTCCTATGCAGTATGTCAGTCATGGAGGCTACCCAAACATGCCACTAGCACATGGATTCGTGTCGTGTCCAGTGCGTACGGACACAGCAGTAGCATGGGATGCTACAGTACCGCATAGATTCAAACCAGTGTCCCCGTGTCCATTTCGACAAGACAAATAATACGAAAATCAACTCAGTCACATCCCATTGCAATCTATATGTAATAAGCTATCTAGAAATGTAATTTTACAGAAATTAGAGAACAAAATATTCTAAGGGGTATTTCGTCGAACACTTGAGATCTCTCTCCGATATGGAGTGATACACCCATGATACGGGCCTCAAATGGACACGAATTGAACCCAAATCATTCCTAAGCCTAGGGGGATCCTAAATGAATACATCTACAATAATAAAACTGAAATCTAATAGGTTTAGAGATCTTTACCAATTGGGGGTTAGAATCCCAATGAAAATCCTCTTGCAAAGTTCTCCCACCAAATCCAATGGTCAAATTGCTCTCCTTCCTAGCTAGCCAATAGAGACCTCCTCTACTCAAGGGAAGTGATTTGCAAATGGTTTGCTTGAATTTGGAGTTGATTTGGTGAAAGGAGGCAAATTTGGAGAAAAATACAATTAGGGTTAGGGTTTCTTTGTAAGAGGGATGAATAGGGGCTAATATTGAACGATATAGGGGTGGGAATCATGTTATGGCTAGCCATATCTAGTGGGCTACGGTTTGGTTAGGTGCACTTTGCCTAAAAGGCCTTTCTATGATGTAAATTCTAGCCCCTTTGCTAAAGGCCCAAACTAACACCTTAAATTAATTCCTTAAATTGATTCTAAGTCATTCCTAGCTAGATTAGAGCCTAACTTAAGTCATCTAATCTCTCTAACAAGTTTCTATGGTCATGACTAACCTCTAATCAATATAGTTCTAAGATTTCACTTAACAAAATACTAATATAATTCATCAATTTAAATAATAAAAAAATAATAAAAAATTTACCAATTACCAAAATATCCTTGCTACAGAAAGTGGTGGTGACACATGAGTGTGTCAAAGTGTTTGTCAAAGTGTCCATGTTTTGTCAAAGTGTCAAAGTGTCCACGTGTCTGTCAAAGTGTCCATGTGTCAAAGTGTTAAAGTGTGTCTGTGTTTGTGTGTGTGTCGTGTCAGCGTGTGTGTGTGTCTGTGTGTATGTGTCTGTGTCATGTCAGTACCTACATTGGTCGGGGTCGGGTCGGGGTCGTCGGGACAGTAGGGGACTGGTGTGGCGGCAGGAATGATGTCGACGACGGAGGAATAGAGCAGCATCAGTGAAAGGTCGGCGGTGGAGGACTGGAGCAGCGTCGGAGGGGAGGGTGATCGCTGGAGGGAGAAGGTCGCCGAGAGGAAGGGATCGATGGGGGAAGGGGGTGCCGGAGACGAGAGAGGGAGGGGGAGAGAAATTTGGGGAGAGCAGGAGAATGAAAATTTTGGGTAAAAAAATAAAAAGTCGATCGACCAGAACCCTATATAAAACACTTTAGTGATGTCCACAATTATCATTGTTGAACGTCGATGTTCACTAAAATACTAGCAACATTCAAGTGGTCGAGTTGCTAAACATCGCTGACTAAAACAAAATAGCGACGTTCTCCGACTAACACGTGATATTTGCTTTCCAAATAATGATACATGTCGCAAACTGTCACTGAAAGTCGCTGATAGTGACGTTCAATGACGTCTTTATCTGACGTCGCTAAATACAACAAAATCAGCAATATTTTTAACTGGCATCGCTAATCTCGTCGCCAATATGACTTATTTTGGTAATGAAAGATGTACTCATAATCTGCTCCTAACAACAGAACATAGGCATTGCATATTGCACTTTAAACCTTGGCACACCAATTGGTACCTATACAAATCATATGGACCGTACTAGGACACCTCTAACTGATTCTAACTTCTCTTAGCTGTATAGTGAATGCACAGGTTAACCACCTTACCTATAATGGTCAGCTGCATATTGCAGATACCATGGCCTTTACATATATTGACATATACACCGAGATACTGCTGTAGTTGTCATTACCTATACTGCAGGTTCGCTCTATCCCCTCAAATCACAGGTACCCACACATGACACTACATATTTTTTGATACCCCTCATCTATACACAATGACTTCTAGGACCCTTGCATACCCACTGCTTCCTATCAAAACTAGTTACGATAACATATTAGGTAGAGGATTCCCCTGCACTACCCACATTGATGTATCCCCTCCTAACCATCATGAACTTGACGCGGCTAACTCCCATATAACCAAGTTATTATTCTAAAGAGGTACCCCTAACCCCTATGTTCAGATCAACTGTTAAAATGTTATCGGTGCACATCACTTGGAAGTCATAGGGAAACATTTATTCCTTTGGGTATTCTAAAATATGATACTAGTATACCCGATCACAATACTGTACACAAGAATGCATCAGTTGCAGTTGCTATTTCTTAACCCCTGTTGTGCACATGATGCCCTGCACAAGGACATGTTCACAGCTGCACTTGGTGCACAAGTTTTCCCTGCACATATTGAGTATGCTCTGATACCGACCTGTACAGACTCATACCATCTTTGTGGGACCTGGACACCAAGTATCATTGCTTGTTTCGTGATACTCTATCATCAACACATATTCATCTATTACTCCATGTCTTCTGATATCTAATGGATACCATACTAGGCACATGTCTCCCCTTCATGCACCTTTATATTGAATGTTATTAATCCTATTGCCAAACTATCTATCATCCGATTACCTGACACTCTAGAGTACTATTACTTGATGCTCAATTTTGATACACAAACGGGGACACCCTGTTATTCATTGGTTTCCAAGAATTACTTAGACCAATTGTTCTATAACAAGTAGTTTAAACTGATGCTGGGTTCACCTACTTTTATCAACATCACACATGCACTCGAACTCTATGACCTACGCAGGGACTCAAGATCCCATCGATTTATAGTACCTTAATGTTTGTTCTATGATACAGAGGTAACTAACCAACTCTGGTTCCTATACTCCCTATTTAATTACTGAATTCCCTCCCATCAGACTCCTCATAAACGATAAATCGAACACTTGGCATAAATATTAATGATTGTAAGTAAAACAGGAAAATACCTGACAGGCTCGCCGCAAGGTTCGACTGGTCTTCTTGACAAACTCGAAAGCTGTTCTTCGTGAGGGAGAAGTAGTATTATTGATTTTGCGCGTAGATGAGAAGGATAGTTTGATTTCCAGGGGTTAATTATATATATAGCTATTAAGTGAATTCCATTGGAATTTTGATTGTGGTTTTTAAAATGGACAAGTTCCAATCCTTATAGAATTTAAAGAGATCAATCTCGAATTTAAATAAATTTGAGTATAGTGAACTGGTGGTCGGCTAAATAGTCCACATATTTCAAATTTAAAATCTTTACACAAAGGCCCTTTGGAATATAGGTTTTTTACAAAACTCTCTATTCCTACTACCACTCCATTCCCTGTAGGTCATACCTATCCCTGTTACTACAGTTTAGAATTCAACTGCTGCTGTTTCTTAATGGGTGTGTTAACTGATACTTCATGTGTAAGCTGACACATGATATACAACTAGTATATCAATGTATATACTGCTACAGTCTACCAAAAATCCCTATATCCCTGTTCATTCAGGTACACTCACATGAGTATCCTTCTTATTGATACTGCCTAACTATATACCTGTAACTCCTCTTCCCGGAAATTTTTGAAAATATTTTTATTTTTGTAAATAAATATTAGTTAATTATTACGGTAGATGACTTTAGCCATGGTTGAGTTTTGAAGTACAAGACAACTAGGAATCATGGCACGGATAGTACAGTAGCGTACTTTGACTAGTGTTTAGCTATGGTAGGGGAATACCAAGCCATAGGTGTGTTCTAACTAAGAAAACCAGGCCAAGTTGCGAGTTAATCCCTATAAATGGTTTAATTAGTTATTTATTAATATTTGGACTTTTAAGAAATTCGGTTATACCAAACTAGTCCGGACTAGGCTCGAGCTGAGCCCAAGCCCGTGTAGGCTTATAGTGAGTCCTAAGACGTCCATGACGATATACTTTGAGTGTATACTTCTACCTTGTTATAAGTGTCTAATAAATATTTTCCTAGAATAATTGTTATATATATAATATTAATAGTCAGTTACTTTGATTGAATATTTATTCTTGGAAATATGATGACTATTTCCTTTACATTATCCTTGTGCATTTTAGGATATTAAACTATATAAATGTGTATATATAGATTTATGGTGCCTATTTAATAATTGTATAAATTTTTTCATTATTATTAGAAAAGTTAGTAAAATATATTTATCTCATATATGTATTATGTATAGTAATATATAGTATTCTATTGATATTTTTAAGTAGTGCTTTATTTGTTATGAAATAGTTGCCAAGGATATGTTTAAATCCTTTGGGTGTAATTAAGTGATATTATATATGATACTATATTATATATATATATATATATATATATATATATATATATATATATATATATATATTATATATATATATATATATATATATATATATATATATATATATATATATATATATATATATATAGGAAATAGATTTATTATGAGTCATTTTCTGTTATGGGTAAATAAATATTATTTATGGGTACATATTTTATGTTGAAGCCTTACACTCGAAATATATATATGTAGATATTATTAATATTTTAGTTAACTAAGTATTTATTGACATGTATATACGTGGTGTGTATATATGGATGTGTATATAGTATATATATACAATGATAATAGTTTGATGTAAATATTCTAGAAGTGTTATAGCATTTTATTTTTATCTGGAAGTATATATAAATATCTTTGCTTTGAGTGTACGTATATCGAAGTATACGTATATGTATATATGTGAACGTATATATATATATACTCTGCTGACCAGATCACTCGGGAAGTCCTCCGTCAATGCCGTAAACGGAGCATCCACTGCTCCCACACCCCTAGGAACTTTTGGTCCTATACCCTTCTTTAGCTTTTGCTAGTGGTGTACTATCCCTCCCTCTTCGTCCCTTTTGGCGGTATACTGGTACAGGCTGTTTGGGTCTTGTATACTTGGACGTTTTGGCTTTTGAGCCTTTTTAATAAAAGGAGAGGGTTTTGGCAAAAAAAAAAAAAAAAAAAAAAAAAAAAAAAATATATATATATATATATATATATATATATAAGAAGCTTTGGAGAATAAAAAGAAAACAAATGAATTTATCAAGCCAATCCCAGCCCACTTAGCTCGGGCCCAAGGCCAGTCGGGCCAGGCCCAGTCCTCGCCCAACCAGGCCCGAGCCCAGGCTGAGCTTTCCCAAACCTGCCCGACCAGTCCCAGCATGATAAGACTCGGGTTGTTCGGCAGAGTATTGTATATATGTAGAGAGATCGAGAGAACAAAGAGAGGAGAGTAAACCCTAACCAACCTCTAACGAAGCCTCGCCACACCATTCCTCTCCCCCTGGTGACCCTGACACCATGCACGGGCCGCCGTGGTGGCTGCCAGCCGGCGACAGAGCCGCCGCGCGCACATTGAAGCAGAGTCGACAGCACCAGCAATGCCGTATGGTACGCCACTTTAATTTGAACTCTGATTTCTCCCTCGCCGGTTAATCTTTCTTCGTGTCGTAAATTTATACGGGAAGCCTAGTTGACCACCTTGAAAACCTTTCAGATAGATTTAACTAGTTTAACCTTGATTATTCGTGGAAATTCTTAAAAGATCACGAAAAATCATAAAAAACGAATACCAAAAACTATTCCAGAACCCTAGATTGAGAGGCAATTATATGCCGAACCATCGACTAATTAGAGAATCTAATTAAACAAGTTTTTAGAAAACATATACGAGATTAAAAAACACCTTGTAGTTCCTGATTTCATTGAGTAGGTTCCAAGTTATTCGATTCTGAAGTTTAGCAAAAACCTGTTTTCAAAATAGTAGAAATATTAAAAAATCCTTCGGTACGACGTACGTCCCGCCAATCTGGGCGACGTGGTTCGGCACCGTAAGCATCAAAAGGCGCGTATGGATATTGCAGACGTGTGGGCTTTGATGGAATTCAAATTGGTCGCATGTGCGCAACGAATTTGATGCGTATCCGTCGAAATTTACCGTATCGGCCTCTGTACAAATTTCCCAGTTACTTTGTGCACATTCGTCAGATTGAGACAAAACTTGTGCCAACAGGACCGTATTATTTTTCTGGTCCTGTATGCCAAGTTTGGTCCAATTCTGAGACAGTTGATCGGATCACTATTTTACGGGCCCCACGATCCGATTCAACGGGTGATTTTGTGCACGGTCCACCGGAATCCACAATTGGACATATCGTTGGATTCGTATCATCAAAACGAATCCGTAGACATATAGTTTGATGACTTTAGAGACCATTAATTTTGGCACGCTTTTCGGTGCAAAGTGGGTCCAACGGCGGATACCATTTTTGCCCGAAATTACCGTTTTGCCCCTGTATCCAGAATTGGACTTAAAGACAGGCAATCCTAGCTAATTTGTCTATTCTGAGAATGTTGGCGATGTCTGTTTCAGCTTTCGAAGACAGTTGTGATGATGTGGACTTTATGGCTTAGCAGTTGACTATATTTTGTTGGATCGGTGTGCACCCTCCAGGCAAGATACCTTGCCTTCCTCTACAGTTTAATTTCATGTTTATAGTTTACATGTTGTTATTGTATTAGATACTCTATTTTCTATAGATCTTATATGTTATCATTAGCCTCCTAATTGACTTGATTTATCTATTTTCTATATACTATGTTCACCAGTTTATTTATTGTCTTGCTTGACTTGATAGTATAGTTATACCAGCTTGTTCACATTATAGTTCATGCTAGAGTTGTCCTTACCCATGTCTTGACATGAGTCATACCCGGTCTCAACTGTGCCTTGACTGAGTCGTGTCTTGGAACGGTGTAGTTGAACTGCTATTTTCCTGTATCGTTTTTCCTCAACCAGAGAGTCCACACTCGGGACGAGGGTATTTGTTTCCTTGGCACCAGAGAGTCCACCCGAGACGAGGGTGTTTGTCTTGATCTATTTACATCTGTGAGTCCATACTCGGGATGAGGATGTTGTACTTGCACCAGAGAGTCCACACTCTGGACGAGGGTGCCTTGCCGTGAACTAACCAGAGAGTCCACACTCGGGACGAGGGTTAGTGATTAGTTCAAACCTGTGAGTCCACTTGGGGCGAGGGTTTGGTATTCCATTGATCTCGTGTTCACTTATTCATCCAGCAATTCAGTTACCTGTAGTTGTTCTTGTATTCCAGTTCATAGTCACCTGTCAGTAGCCACTTGTCGTTAGTCACTTGTTAGTAGTTTGGTTGTAGACTCGTGCCATGTTAAGTGTCGTTCCTTGTTTATATCCCATTTATATTATCATACATAATTAAACTGCTAGATAGGCATATTTATATGTATCTTGCTATGTCCCCTGAGTACCTGATGATCTCTTCAGGTTTAGCGATTGCATGGAGTTAGTTAGCAGAGCGGGATGGTGGATGATTGTGATGCATGATTCAGGTATTTGTCAGTAGTATAACATTGTTATCCTTTCGTGCTTTACATTCATAATCATGAGATATCCTGCCTATTGATTCAGTTTAGAGACTCTTGTTATATTCTTTGAGTCTTATTGGACATATATGCTAGTGGGCTGCAGACCATGACTCATAGTGTTTATTCATGTTTCGTACACTTATTGTGGATTTGAGATATATATTGGTTTGCCATGATTTGGCAGTTTACCATGCTCTTGACAGCATTTACGTATTCGAGTCGGGCTGGAGTCCGCTTGGTGCGTAGCTGGCTTGCTCACGAGCTCGCGTCCGAAAAGCGGGTGTAGGTCGTGACAATACCCTACGTAGGTTCTGCAATACCAAGATGAGACTGCAGTCACTCCACCTTTACTGAGACACATTACTTGTATCTACAGGGGTCAGAATCTTGAAGTACGTGTAGGCAACTCTAGAGGGAGGATGAATAGAGTATGTGTCGATAATACCCAATTAAAAAATTAACTCTATTCAAGTCTAACCAACAAAAATAATAATCAGAGTATAAGTGTGAAATATAAATAGAGATCAGAGAATCATACGCAGATACATCAGTTTTTAACCTGGTTTCTCTCGTGGAGGACTAGTCCAGGCCTGAGAACTCTAGCTCAGGATTAAAATCCACTATTTGTGAAATAGCATACAACCACGTGCCTTTACTCAGAAGAGCACGCCAACTTCTTACGGATTCGCGAATGGCGAAACTTGGAATTGTCCAGTGATTTCTTTTGAAACTCTTGCACACAAACTTCTAATTGACTCGCACTGAGCACCGTGCAGGCTTGGGAAGTTTTGTGGCTAGTTAGATGAGAAGAATAAGCTCTTATATTATTGGCTATAGAAGAAAAGAAGATGAGAAGATTGGATGATAGAAAATGAGAGAAATTAAGGCCTATATATACTAGTCTAGAGAGGCAGAGTTCGGCCAGAACTCTGTCCCAAAATTTTAAATATTTAGCCGTTGGACAACTAGCAGCCAGCAAGCCCTAAAAATTAGTTCCTAATTTTAAGGGGCAGAGTTTGGCCCGAACTCTGTCTCCTAGGGACAAAAAGTTCAAATGGGCCATGTGGGCTTGGCAATTGTTGGGTTTTTTTGGTGGAGCTTTGGGTATTAAGTCTAGGGTTGAGATACTTAGTGCGACTCGACTTACAATAGCCTAGACTCAATAAAAAGTAAAAATACAGACTCAGAGTACAAGTAACAGCAGCACTGTCAAAGCAATCGTCGATGATGACTGTCTTGAAATGATATGTGATAATGTTCTGTTTTGGAGCTTGATGGAGCTTGATGTGTCAAGTTGGATTATAACAAATATCGTCTTGTTAATTATCAAGATTAGGTTGACTGCGATCCAGTTTGGGTCAACAACTCTATACCTAGACTGATACCCTTAGCACTTATCATTCGGTGCTTCTTGCAACCTATGTTGTTACTCTGTAGGTACATCATCTATAAATTATTACCTATTAGCCTAATAATTCTATCTATTAGCAGGCTTGTTTGCCTACTAGTCTGTCACAACCCGCATCCAGTGTAGGGGCATGAGAAGTGGGTACGTCCAGCCTACACCGCAGTGTCGGCGGTAGAACACTGTTCTAGGTCACTATCTAATCAACAACTCACGCAATTATATAATATACATGTCACAATCTCAACTCCGAATGGAGGACAAGTATAAGATACGATAATACTCAATCATAATCTAAGCACGATAAGATAACACATGAGTCTAACAACTATATGAAACTCAAGCAACTTAAATAAACTTCTAAACAACATCTCAAACAATCTCAAATAAAACTCAATTTTCACTTATTACAAAAAAGTTCTAAAAGTGAAACTAAACCATAAACTAGTAATCTACTCCATGCTCTAGTGGTCCTCTAGGCTAGCTGTGAATCTCCAGGTTACTTGTAATATTTTCAACAAGTCCAGTCAGGACAGGAGCGAGAACAATACATCTCACGCAGTTCATATCATGTTGGGAAATATAAAGCATGCAAAAGAGTAATATACATGAACTGTAAAGAAATATATATAAAAACGAGAGAGATTTGATAACTGGAAATATCTATATACATGATAAGTAAGAACTGTAAGTAGCCTGTGATTTAGAGCATGAAATGGTTATATAAACGGTTTAGGACATATACAAGATTTCATAAGATTGTACAAGATTTCACAAGAGTATCACAAGATTGTACAAGATGGGATTTGATCACATAACCATTTCCTACTCACCCTCCCCAATCAATACACAAGGAACCAGTCAAGTTACGTTACCTTGTACAAGCGGTTTTTATCATGTTTGCTCACGTGATCATGAGAGTACAAGATTGCACAAGAGTATACATGAAAGCGATGTACATGAAATACAAGATGTTCGTGAAAAGCACATGATAACTGTATCTGATACACCCCGAGGGAGATAACATCGCATGACAAGATCCATATAGTATCAATCCGTGATAATAACGTGACAGCATCATGTAAAGTAATCTAGAGCAAGAATATAAATCCTAACAAGTATGAAATGATCAGAGAATGTACTCGCCTGTCACCCTGAATGACTGATATGAATAGATGTCCGAACTGGTGTCACAGAGTCCTATTTAGAGCAACACAGGTTATAAAGAGTTTAATTTATATGGTAATTGAAATTATAATACAATCTACATGAGTCTAAGTCAATCTAGGTCAAAGTCAACTCTTGGTCAACTCTGGTCAACTATAAAGTCAAACTAGGTCAACTCTAGTCAACTGTGGTCAAACTAGCTAGGGTTGGGTCAATAATGGTCAACTAGTCTAGGTTAGTCAATTCTAGGTTTAAACAAACTAAGTATATGCAAATCGAGTATCCAAGATAGCTACTAACTCATAGCCTAAGTCACTTACTAAACCAAGCACAAAATTAAGCCATAAGCTAACAAGGCACACAAACTTAGTCATATAATGTATATATATTATTCACATTCACATATTCATATACATAGATATATATAGGAAAGCTATATATATAGGCACATACATATATTTACATAGAAAGAACAAAGAAGAGGTAAAAGAGTAAGTGAGTGTGTGTATGACATGTGTGTGAAAGGATATGTGTTAATATTCTCAGATTTAGTGATAGGTAGGTGTATGTGACATGGGATACATGGTGTCAAAGGATGTATGAATGCATGTGTGTAAAAGATTATAGGTTAACTCAGTTTATAGAAATACATACATACATACTTACATTACATACATGCATACATACATATCATATATACATACATACGTTGCATACATGCCTACATACATATCACATGTGCATACTTGCATTCATTCATGCACCTATACATACATACATAGATGCATACATACATTTTGAATACATTATATACTTGCATACATTATATTTCATATATGCATACTCTACATTATATTACATTCACATATCATTAAGTTGTATACATATACTTATTTTTATTACATACATGTCATTCATGCATATTACATAAATACATGCATCTATACATTATATACATTGTATACAATATGGAAAAATAGAAGACGAAAAAAGGGGAAAAATTGAAATAAAAAGGGAAGGGAAGGAAAAATGTAAGAAAAAAGGAAAAACAGTGGACATATACATGCTTGTATCTTATATTCTACATTACCATACATGCTATCATTATATATTGTATTACATTATGTATACATTATGCATTCATATATATCATTACATGTATACCTTGCAATCATATCTAGCATTTATTATATACTTTCATGCATACATTGTATATCATTCTCTTATTCATGCATTTATGTATTGCTAACATACATTACATTGATTGCATTCCTACATGCTTGCATTCAACCATATATATATATATATATATATATATATATATATATATATATATATATATATATATATATATATATATATATATATATATATATATATATATAAATGTAAAGAGGATACATAACATATATATATATATATCATTTCATTCATCTAACATATCATGCATTACATACTCTACATTCATTTAATATCCATACTACATAGGCTCATAGGTTACACAAAATATATATGTCGTATAGTCACTCTTCTACTTAAAACCAATACTGTACCAATTGATCCTTCACTAAATTTTAAGATTAAAGTATGTCGTAGTCCTTTGTGTTAGCTTTTCGAAACTTTAAACCGATCGCATTTTCCTGTCCGGAAGCTCCCGGAATCGCAAAAACACCAAAACGCGTTCGTCTTTCGTACTGTAGGAAATAATAATGCCTTATTCTCATTGGGGGCTGTTTACAATATATATATAGTGTCTACACGATTGGACTTATGGGCCATATTTACATTAGTTACAAATATAATCTAACACCCCCCTCAAGTTGGAGCATGCAAGTCACAAATGCCCAACATGGAAAGTAAAGAATCAAATACATGCTTTCCAAGGGGCTTGGTGAAGATGTCAGCCAGTTGAGAAGAAGTAGAAACATGCGAGACTATTACGGTGCCATCTCTAATAGCATCGCGAACAAAATGCAAATCCACCTCAATATGCTTACTGCGCTCATGAAATACCGGGTTCTAAGCCAGGTGCAGGGCTGACTGACTGTCATAATACACCGACATAGCAGACTCCTGGCGAACGCCCAAATACACCAATAACTCCTTCAACCATTTCAACTCATAAACAAGTGCAGCAAGAGATCGGTATTCAGCTTCAGCGAACTATCGGGAAACAGTTGGTTGCTTCTTGGTCTTTCAAGAAATAGGAGACCCTCCAGAAACACCAACCAGCCTGTAACAGAGTGGCGAGTCAAGGGACAACTTGCCCAGTCGAAATCACACCAACCAGAAAGATGGAGATCACAATCAGCTTTCAAAAGAATACCCTGTCCCGGTACATGTTTGAGATATCTGACAACTCTCAAAGCAGCATGCCAATGATCTTGTCGAGGCTCCTGTAAGAATTGAGACAAGATATGCACAGCATAGGCTAAGTCAAGGCGAGTAAATGATAGATAAATCAACCTTCCAACCAGCCTCCGATAAGTCTCTGCATCCGCCATCTTTGGACTAGTCGATTCTGCCAGCTTGTGATTGGGCTCCATGGAAAAACCAGCAGGTCGAGACCCTATCAAGCCGTATTCTGAAATGATGTCCAAAGCATACTTCCTTTGACACAAGGAAATTCTTTCTGCACTCCGAGCCACCTCTATGCCGAGAAAGTACTTCAACACACCAAGGTCCTTCATGTGAAAGCAAGAACTAAGGTACTTTTTGAAAGCATCTAAAGCACTTGAGTCATTACCAGACACAATTATATCATCCACATAGATCAAAACATGAAACTCTACCTTCCCTTTAAAAAGAGAGAAAAGAAAATAATCGGAATGAGATTGAATAAATCCATAGGATATCAGAGAAGCAGCAAGCTTAGCAAACCAACAACGTGGTGCCTGTTTCAATCCATATAGAGACTTACGCAGGCGACACACTTTGTTGGGTTCACTATGCGAAAAACCTGGCGGCAACTTCATATATACTTCTTCTGTCAGATCTCCATGAAAAAAAGCATTATGCCCATCCATCTGGTGCAAAGTCCAGCCTCTCACAGCTGCAACAGCCAAGAACGCCCGAACTGTAGGCATCTTAGCTACCGGGGCAAATGTCTCTGAATAGTCGATCTCCTCAACCTGATGATTACCGAACACAACCAGCCGTGCCTTTAAGCGCTCAACACTTTCGTCTAAGTTGTACTTAATTTTATACACCCATCTACTTCCCAATGCTTTCTTCCCAGGAGGCAAATCGATAAGACTCCATGTCTCATTATCTTCCAGATCCTGTATTTTAGTTTGCATAGCCGCGCGCCAGCCTGAATCTCGCGAGGCCTGGTGATATGAAGTAGGCTCAACACCTGCAGTGATAGCTGCTAGAAAATCTCTGTGTCCAGCAAAAAATATGTCATAAATTAGAAATTGTGTTAAAGGATACGAAGTACCTGAGGAAGTGACGGGAACAGATGAACTGTGGTGAAGGGGAGGACTTTTACGTCGAACAGCATTCGTCACAAAATCCTGTAATCGTACTGGCTGTGATTTCTTTCTCATTCCTCTTCCCAATACTACCTCTTCGGGCACCTCTGGCAACACTGTATCCCCTGTATCATTAGTAGTATCCGCATCACCCCCAGCGGACTCTCTTGTCAATACTTCTGCAGCTACCTGTGTATCCTCTCCACTCGGTGCCGAGCCTCCAGCAACCACTCCAGCCTCGGCAACCGTAGTCGGCACCATCCTAAAAGCCTCTATATCGTCTTCCGGTACCTCAAAAGATGTATGGCGTGTCGCAGAAGACATCTCGCTAGCGGAGCCACATCCAGGAAATTCTTTTTAATAAAAAGTAACATCACGGGACACAAAATTCACCAGTCTCCAAATCATACAATTTTCATCCCTTTTTATCAAGTGGATACCCAATAAAGATACATTTTCTACTCCTGCTAGCAAATTTATCAGGTCGAGATTTCAAATCATACGTATAGTACAGACAACCAAAAATACGTAGATGATCATACGAAGGAGCCGAACCATATAAAACTTCATAAGGAGACTTAAAATGCAAGATACTAGAAGGTGTTCTATTTATCAAATAACATGCACCCAGAACACATTCCCCCCAAAAATCTACAGAAAAAGAACCCTGAAATCTCAATGCCCTGGCTACATTTAAAATATGTCGATGTTTTCTTTCCACCCTTTCATTCTGTTGAGGTGTCCCAACACAGGATGTTTAGAACAATATACCTTGAGATGAAAAATAATCTCGTAAATAATTAAATTCAGTGTCATTGTCACTCCGCACACGACGTACATTGGCCCCAAACTGACGCTTCACCATGGCAATGAATTTAAGAAACATAGAATAAACAGCACATTTATCCTTCAATAAAATAACCCAAACAGCTCTAAAAAAATCATCCACCAAAGTCAAAAAATATCGTGCCCTATTAAATGACGGAATACGATATGGTCCCCACAGATCACAGTGTATAAGTTTAAAGCATCTCAAAGCACGACTACTACTATCAGGAAAAGCATCACGAGTCTGTTTAGCTTGATGAAAAATATCACAAGCCTTATAAGAAAACACACTACTACCAGAGAGAAAAGGTAAAGTCTGTATTACTTTATCTGAAGGATGCCCCAATCTACTATGCCAAACCTCGAAATCTCTCTCTTTGCATGCCAGGATCACCGAAGCCAAAGAAGCTGGAACCTCCCCCAAGAAGTAAAGTCCACCCCTTTGGTCACCTGCTCCAATCACCATCCTCGTACTTCGGTCCTGAACAAAACACAAATCAGGAGTAAATAACATATCACAATTTCTGGAACCAATCAATTGTGAGACATAGATCAAGTTGCAAGTCAATATTGGAACATAAAGAACATCCATCAACACCAATAAAGCAGTCAAAAATACTTTACCTCTCAGAACAGCCTCAATAGTGCTCCCATCAGGCAAAATTACAGGACAGACATGGCCCTCAAAGCAATCAACTAACAGTCACGAGAACCTGTCGCATGAAGAGTAGCCCCAGTATCAAATATCCAAGTGACAGAATAATTCTTACCCATCAGACGATCAGATTTTGAAGAACCAGGGTTGGAAGGATTGTCTTTACCCAGCAAGCTCATCAGTTTCTGCCATTGTTCACTGAGAGTGGTGAAGGATACCCTCCATGCATCATATCTGCCGAACTTCCAGCAAGACCAGCAAGGACACCATGACCAGCAGCGGCGACATGATGAACAACCCCTGCGCCTCAGCATCGCGTCCCCCATCACGTCTCTGCTGTGGTGCCGGGCCTCTGCCACCACCAGCACCACGTCCACCCTCATGCCGAGGACGAGTCTTCCACCACTCTGGATAGCCAATCTTGGCAAAGTAAGTTGCAAAATCATAACATGTTTTCTTGCAATGAGTACAGATCATACCTAATTTGTCCCTGGAATCTGAGGTTCTAATATTAGAAGTAGTAGAAAGACGAGGTGAGGTCTTGATAGCCAGCGCCAACACCTCCTCAGTAGTGAATTGGACCTGAGATTTTCGTATATCCTCCTCCTCACGGACTGCCTGGTATGTCCGATCTAAACTTGGCTGAGGATCCTGAGCCCGAAGATTAGATCGGGTATGACCATACAACTCAGCATTCAACCCATACATAAAGTCCTGAAAGTGGTCTTCATCCCTCATAGCCTGTAGCTTTGCAGCAAGTTCACCACAGGTACAAGTAGGCAATGGGAAATAAGCAGCTTGTTCATCCTACAAAGACTGCAAATTTTTGAAGTAGGTTTCTACAGACATCGATGCCGTTTGTTTGCACTCAGCCAAAGCCACCTTAATTTGTTGCTTTCGAGTGCCATTGCTAACAACAAATCTTTTCTCCAACAAGTTCTATAATGAATAAACCTTCTCAAAGTACGGCAAAGATTTCTTCAGAGACGGATCAATAGTATTAAGAACCCATTGAACCAATAGCGCTTGCACACATCTCCCATCAAGCAATTTACTAGCATCATTAACAGGTTTGATTTTAGTATCTTCCAGAAAAGTGATCTTTCGCCTAGAGATCAGGGAGAGACGTATCGACCGAGACCACTCAGCATAGTTCGGTCCATGGAAAACAATAGGAGTAATTATATTTTCTGGTTGATCAGCAGAACTCAGAAAATATGGATCCTTCGGATTAGGATAATTCGGGTTGTGTACACCGCCACCTCCAGTCGCGATAGAGTAGCTGGATGCAGCATCATCAGCCATCGTCGATGTCGGGTGTACAAAATAAAGTACAACTCCAACAGATCGGTCGAAGGAGAGGCGAATCGGCCGCTGATGGACGGGGTCGGTGGCGAATCGGCCGCTGCTGTACGAGGTTCATGGTGAACCTGCCACGATCGGGGCCCCGGATCTGGCGCGTAGGGGTCGGCGGCGAATCGGTCGCGTACGAACGGGGTCGGCGGCGGAGTGCCATGGTCAGGCGCTGGCGCGGGCGGGGTCTACGCGGAGTGCCGCGGTCAGGCGCTGGCACGGACGGGGTCGGCAGTGGAGTGTCGCGGTCAGGCGCTGGCACGGACGGGGTCGGAGCCGAGCGGAGCAGTCGGCGGACAGCGTCAAACGGATGGGACCGGGCGGACGGAGCAGTCGGCGCCGGGCGGACGGAGCAGTCGGCGCCGGGCGGGCGACTCAGTCGGAGCCGGGAGGGGAAGAGAGATGTAGAGTCTGGCGGCTAGGGTTTTTCGGGAGTCTAGCGGCTAGGGTTTTTCGGGAGGCTCTGATACCATAGAGAAAATAATAATGCCTTATTCTCATTGATGGGGGTTGTTTACAATATATATAGTATCTACACGATTGGGCTTATGGGCCATATTTATATTAGTTACAAATATAATCTAACACATACAGATGACACTCAAATACTTTTACAAAAAGTTTCAGAACGAATTTGACTTATTAAAATATATATTTGGAAAGCTAACTTCGATACGGTTCAATCGGTGTTCTAAGCTAAAAGTTATGATATTTCTAAGTTGCTTTGGTTAATAAAAACATGGATGAATATTATGACGAATTTGAGTTGTTTTAGACAAAAGAAACACATGTAGGCCAAGATACTTGGATACCAATATATGTATCCAAATGAAACTTTTTCTAACCATCCTAACTAAGATCAATCCACTCTCTAACCATTCTAAAACTAAATTTAAATATCTATTTAAACTATTATCATATATACATACACATGGGGTGTCCTAATTTGGGATCTATCAAGTATGACACAAGACATATATCTAAAATCCTCAAGAGAGCTCCAAATGGCCTCAAATTAAAATCTAATGGTTGTACATGCACGGGAGTGGATCCTATGGATTCAAATCTAACTAAAATGCAAGGAAAATTGAAATAGAGAGATGGTTATACCTATTGGAAGTGGGATCCCAATGATACACTCAAATGACACGGTTCCGACACGAAAGCTCATCCAAAATGGACACCCTTCCTTGCTCCTTGCTCCCAATCCTTGCTAGCACCTCCTCCTTGGTTGAATGAGAAGAAATAATGGAAGATTGAAAGAAGAATGGAGGGATTTGGAGATCAAAATCAAGAGGGAAGCTCTCAAGTTTGGGGAAGAACAAATTAGGGTTCTACGTAGAGGTAAAAAGAGGTAAGGGTTTTCTTAAAGATTATTTATAGGAAGGAAGGAAACACTTGATGGCTGGTTATTAGATGAATTAGGGTTAGTTTTACATATAGATGAGTGGCTAGGGCTTGTCCACCAAATTCCAAGTCTTCCTATTGGTTCAATTAGTCATAAGGCTTTCTTTTTCACAAATATCCCAATAGGTAAATATCATACTATGAAATATCTAGATATTGTTAATCTAACTTAACTATTAAGTCTCTAACCTTCTAACTAAACCTTCATGAGCATCATTAACATCTAGGTTTAGTCAAAACTAGGTTAGTCTCTAACAATTCAATTAGCACAATATTAATTAATCAAAATTTATTTTTATTAATAAGTCAAAAATGACCAAAATATCCTTAGGCTAAAAAGTCACAATTAGTCATCCTAATCACATGGTTAGGTCCCCATGGTCATGGTTAGTCTTTAGGTCATACAGTCTCTAGAGTTACACTAGTTAACCATCAAAATCATAATTCAACATTTTAATATTTTTAGAATAATTAAAAATTACCAAAAATCATAACATGGTTTAAATATCATTATTAAATGATTATAATAAAAAAAATCAAAATTACCCTCATTTTAGAAATTGGGTGCTACAAGACTACCCTCCTTAGAAAAATTTCGTCCACGAAATTAAGATGGTCGTACTCCTTCTAGGTTAAACTCCCAACAATCAAGGTCAAGAAAACTATATCTAAAACTCCCACGAAATTAAGATGGTCGTACTACTGGTCGTGATATCACGATCTTGATCAGGGTCACTATACTATCTATCATAGCACAAAATATCCTGACAGGTACTATTGGAATCACACAACAAGATGGTAAGAAGAACAAGAAAGAAAGACCTGCTAACCCGTCACCCATAGCGTCGGTCTACGCGACTATTAGCGCAAAAGCCCTGTCCCTCTAGGGTATATCCCTCTGATGGTGCGGGACACGGTGCTGTGCTACAGGTGGCCTACATCCCTCTATCTAATCCATGATACTCAAGTAATATCCATATTGATATTCCACTCCATTATACTAGGGCACCATCTATATGGTATCTATTCTGCAATCTGATAATCATACCCGTCTATCCAGAACCATGTTACCAGAATTCTCGTCATACCAATAAGTATGGCTGCGATAATCCATAGAGTCTGTAACTAATGTACATACCTCTCGAATTATGGTATTTAAAATTTTTGTATTGCCGCTAGCTTGGCAGCGAAAACTTTAAATTCCCACACCCGAGAAATATATCCAAAATCAGACTCTATCTCATCGCCAAACCAGCTAATATGGCTGTAGAAGACTCTAGATTCCATGACTGAGGGAACCTAGCCCATAATGTTATCTTGGTAGAAAATCAAATCAATAATGAATACCAAGAATCAAATTCAATGATGAACAAGGAAGTAGACAGAAACTATCAGAATTGAATTTCGAGATAGTTTATAATGAGATTCTCAAGGGTCATCCCAGGAATCTTCTCAAGTAGTCCTAACTGTGATTGAGCAACTCTTTATACTGCCTAATCTTATATCCTAACAGCAGGCTCGTAGCAGCACCCTAAGTCGAGCACCACTACGAAATTGCACTAGTTGCGACTCTGACCTGCATGGGCCACCACAAAAATGTGTCACGATCCGCACCCAGTGTAGGGGCACATGAAGTGGGTACGTCCAGCCTACGCCGCAGTGTCGGCGGTAGAACGCTGTTCTAGGTCACTATCTAATCAACAACTCACATAATTATATAATATACCTGTCACAATCTCAACTTCGAATGGAGGACAAGTATAAGATACGATAATACTCAATCATAATCTAAGCACGATAAGATAACACATGAGTCTAACAACTATATGAAACTCAAGCAACTTAAATAAACTTCTAAACAACATCTCAAACAATCTCAAATAAAACTCAATTTCCACTTATTACAAACAAGTTCTAAAAGTGAAACTAAACCATAAACTAGTAATCTACTCCAAGATCTAGTGGTCCTCTAGGCTAGCTGTGAATCTCCAGGTTACCTGTAATATTTTCAACAGGTCCAGTCAGGACAGAAGTGTCACGCCCCAGAACCAGAATACTGGAGAGTGGGGGCGTACATAGCCAGCTACGTATAATGAAATGGAATCCACCTCACTATACGGTCACGGTTGTCTAGATATATGAGGGTTTAACTACAAGCCAACAGTCACCTATGGTCAAGAACAAGCCTATTGTCTCAATCTCAAGCAAGCAACAATAATTTACAAGATATCAGAGCACCAAATATATAATAGCAAGGCGTCCCATACATTACATATTGGATGATCATGAAGCTAGTCGTTATAAAATGTCAAGATTAGTAAGAGTTTCAGTCATACATGATCAACCCAATATGTAATATATGGAATGCCTTGCTATTATATATTTGGTGCTCTGATATCTTGTAAATTATTATTGCTTGCTTGAGATTGAGACAATAGGCTTGTTCTTGACCATAGGTGACTGTTGGCTTGTAGTTAAACCCTCATATATCTAGATAGCCATGATGGTATAGTGAGGTGAATTCCATTTCATTATACGTAGCTGGCTATGTACGCCCCCGCTCTCTAGTATTCTGGTTCTAGGGTGTGACATGGTTTAAGTGGTGGCTCATGCAGGTCAAGAATGGCCTATGCGGCCCAGGCAAGTTGCATGCAAGCTTACAAGCAACTTAATTAATGCAAGCAACTTAAATGGCCCTGGCCGCATAAGCAACAAAGGCCATTCGGTCAGAGTTAGGAAATGCTCAAGCGGCTCAGAGTGCAATTAATGGCTCCTACAGAGAACATATCCATGGAAAATACCATGGCCGTCATGCTCCACCAAACAACAATAGGAACCCAAATCCAAACTCCCGTAGGTCAAATTTGGATAAAATAGAATTCTCTACAACATGGAACCATCAACTAGCAAAAATATACAAGTTTGATAGATCAAAATTTGTGGAAACCGAAAATACCACAAAGCTAGATTTACAAGAATTTAACCATAGAAATGAAAAATGCTAAGTACTAAAGTGGGTTAGAAACACATGAGAAAGACAATGAAACAATAAAAATGGACTTCCTCCATGAAACAAGATGCACTTGCCTAAGCTCTTCCTTTCTCTCTCTCAGGTTGGTGAGGAGTAATGGTGGAAAAGAAGAATAAATAAGGAGAGAGAAAAGAGTGGGGGTTAATAAATGGTAATGGTAGTGGTAGGTAAGTGGGTTGGTTCTCCAACAAAACCGAACCAAGCCAACAAGCCGAACCGAACCAAGATGAACCAAGCAATGAAATGCCAAAATAAATCAAGCAGAGAGACATGCAATACGGGTCAAAATATGTACACGTATACCGAGATACGTAATACGAACCAAAGGCATTACAAGGAGCGAGCACAATATATCTAACGCAGTTCATATCATGTTAGAAAATATAAAGCATACAAAAGAGTAAGATACATTGACTGTAAAGAAATATATATAAAAACGAGAGAGATTTGCTAACTGGAAATATCTATATACATGATAAGTAAGAACTGTAAGTAACCTGTGATTTAGAGCATGAGATGGTTATATAAACGGTTTAGGACATATACAAGATTTCACAAGATTGTACAAGATTTCACAAGAGTATCACAAAATTGTACAAGATGGGATTTGATCACATAACCATTTCCTACTCACCCTCCCCAATCAATACACAAGGATCCAGTCAAGTTACGTTACCTTGTACAAGAGATTTTTATCATGTTTGCTCACGTGATTATGAGAGTACAAGATTGTACAATAGTATACATGAAAGCGGTGTACATAAAATATAAAATGTTCGTAAAAAGCACATGACAACTGTATCTGATGCACCCCGAGAGAGATAACATCGCATGACAAGATCCATATAGTACCAATCCGTGATAATAATGTGACATCATCATGTAAAGTAATCTAGAACAAGAATATAAATCCTAACAAGTATGAAATGATCAGAGAATGCACTCGCGTGTCACCCTGAATGACTGATATGAATAGATGTCCGAACTGGTATCACAGAGTCCTATTTAGAGCAACACAGGTTATAAAGAGTTTAATTTATATAGTAATTGAAATTATAATACAATCTACTTGAGTCTAAGTCAATCTAGGTCAAAGTCAACTCTTGGTCAACTCAGGTCAACTATAAAGTCAAACTAGGTCAACTCTAGTCAACTGTGGTCAAACTAGCTAGGGTTGGGTCAACAATGGTCAACTAGTCTAGGTTAGTCAATTCTAGGTCTAAACAAATTAAGTATGTACAAATCAAGTATCCAAGATAACTACTAACACATAGCCTAAGTCACTTGCGAAACTAAGCACAAAACTAAGCCATAAGCTAACAAGGCACACAAACTTAGTCATATAATGTATATATATTATTCACATTCACATATTCATATACATAGATATATATAGGAAAGCTATATATATAGGCACATACATATATTTACATAGAAAGAGCGAAGGAGAGGTAAAAGAGTAAGTGAGTGTGTGTGTGTGTGACATGTGTGTAAAAGGATATGTGTTAATGTTCTCAGATTTAGTGATAGGTAGGTGTATGTGACATGGGATATATGGTGTCAAAGGATGTACGAATGCATGTGTGTAAAAGGTTATAGGTTAACTCAGTTTATAGAAATACATACATATATACTTACATTACATACATGCATACATACATATCATATATACATACATACATTGTATATATACCTACATACATATCACATATGCATACTTGCATTCATTCATGTACCTATATATACATACATAGATGCATACATACATATTTGAATACATTATATACTTGCATACATTATATTTCATATATGCATACTCTACATTATATTACATTCACATATCATTAAGTTACATACATATACTTATTTTTATTACATACATGTCATTCATACATATTACATAAATACATGCATATATACATTATATACATTGTATACAACATAGAAAAATAGAAAAGGAAAAAAGGGGGAAAACTGAAATGAAAAGGGAAGGGAAGGAAAATTGTAAGAAAAAGGGAAAACAATGGACATATACATACTTGCATCATATATTCTACATTACCATACATGCTATCATTATATATTGTATTATATTATGTATACATTATGCATTTATATCTATTATTACATGTATACCTTGCATTCATATCTAGCATTTATTATATACTTTCATGCATACATTGTATATCACTCTCTCATTCATGCATTTATGCATTGCTAACATACATTACATTGATTGCATTCCTACATGCTTGCATTCAACCATATATATATATATATATATATATATATATATATATATATATATATATATATATATATATATATATATATATATATATATATATATATAAAATATATATATATATATATTTTATATATATATATATATATATATATATGTATATATATATATATATATATAAATATATATATATATATATATATATATATATATATATATATATATATTAATGTAAAGAGGATACATATCATATATATATATATCATTTTATTCATCTAACAAATCATGCATTACATACTCTACATTCATTTAATATCCATACTACATAGGCTCATAGGTTACACAAAATGCCTATATCGTATAGTCACTCTTCTACTTAAAACCAATAATGTACCAATTGGGCCTTCACTAAATTCTAGGATTAAAGTATGTCGTAGCCCTTTGTGTTAGCTTTCCGAAACTTTAAACGGATCATATTTTCATGTCCGGAAGCTCCCGGAATCGCAAAAACATCGAAACGCGTTCGTCTTTCGTACAGCTGACACTCAAATAATTTTACAGAAAGTTTCAGAACGAATTTGGCTTATTAAAATATATATTTGGAAAGCTAACTTCGATACGGTTCTTTGAAAAAAAATGGGAGATAAATCGAAGTTTTAAGCTAAAAGTTATGACATTTCTAAGTTGCTTTGGTTAATAAAAATGTGGATGGATATTATGACGAATTTGAGTTGTTTTAGACAAAAAAAAACACATGTAGGCCAAGATACTTGGATACCAACATAGGTATCCAAATGAAACTCATTCTAACCATCCTAACTAAGATCAATCCATTCTCTAACCATTCTAAAACTAAATTTAAATATCTATTTAAACTATTATCATACATACATACACATGGGGTGTCCTAATTTGGGATCTATCAAGTATGACACAAGACACATATCTAAAATCCTCAAGAGAGCTCCAAATGGCCTCAAATTAAAATCTAATGGTTGTACATGCATGGGGGTGGATCCTATGGATTCAAATCTAACTAAAATGCAAGGAAAATTGAAATAGAGAGATGGTTATACCTATTGGAAGTGGAATCCCAATGATACACTCAAAGGACACGGTTTCGACACGAAAGCTCCTCCAAAATGGACATCCTTCCTTGCTCCTTGCTCCCAATCCTTGCTATTACCTCCTCCTTGGTTGAATGAAAAGAAATGATGGAAGATTGGAAGAAGAATGGAGGGATTTGGAAATCAAAATCAAGAGGGAAGCTCTCAAGTTTGGGGAAGAACAAATTAGGGTTCTATGTAGAGGTAAAAAGAGGCAAGGGTTTTCTTAAGGATTCTTTATAGGAAGGGGAGAACACTTGATGGCTGGTCATTAGATGAATTAGGGTTAGTTTTACATGTAGATGAGTGGCTAGGGCTTGTCCACCCGATTCCAAGCCTTCCTATTGGTTCAATTAGTCATAAGGCTTTCTTTTTCACAAATATCCCAATAGATAAATATCCTACTATGAAATATCAAGATATTATTAATCTAACTTAACCATTCAGTCTCTAACATTCTAACTAAACCTTCATGAGCATCATTAACATCTAGGTTTAGCCAAAACTAGGTTAGTCTCTAACAATTCAATTAGCACAATATTAATTAATCAAAATTCATTTTCATTAATAAGTCAAAAATGACCAAAATACCGTTAGGCTAAAAATTCACAATTAGTCATCATAATCACATGGTTAGGTCCCCATGGTCATGGTTAGTCTCTAGGTCATGCAGTCTCTAGGGTTACACTAGTTAATCATCAAAATCATAATTCAACATTTTAAATAGTTTTAAAATAATTAAAAATTACCAAAATTTATAACATGTTTAAATATCATTATTAAATGATTATAATTATAAAATTACCCTCATTTTAGAAACTAGGTGCTACATAGTCCAAGACTTACGCCTATTGGTTATTGCAACATTATGTTGCTGTTGCACCTGCTACTTTAGTAGCCTATGTTAACTGTCCCTATCCGATTACTTGTACCTATGTACTAAGCCATGGGCATATGACCCACCCACTTAGATTACTGATACCATCCTATAACCCAACTATTGATACTTGTATATCTATAGATACACATGGATCTAACTTAACTTGTATGTATGATCTCCCCCAAATCTGGATACTACCATGCCTGCAATTACCAACATCAGATATTGCACATCTCCTAATGCTCAGGAGTTCTGGGGGGCAATGACCCCCGTCACCCACTGTTTGACACAACTCCTATTCTCTTTACACAGGTACTCCCTAAGCCTCTGCTACCTGTTCATGTTCACGAGTCTGCCATGACCCACTTGTGCTCCTAGACATAAGCATGAGTGTTTCCCTATGTTCCCTATTGGATACAAGTTCCTGTCCCCACAGGGAACAACTACCACCTGTGCCTACTGACCTCTACTAATTGAACATTAACATCCCATATCTTAATACATTCCTATCTGACTGTTCTCTCCTCCTATCCATTCATGTTTCTTGTTATCCATAGTAGTACGTATGCAGTATCAAGGTAACTGATATTGCTGCAACTGCGTATTTCCCCTCTTATTTCTGATAAATGCGTAACCCCAACTTAAACTTGTTGCTGCCCTTGCACACTCATACGCTAACTCTCCTATAATTGCTCAGGTTCTGTCCAACAAAGCCTATATATAGGACAATACACTACTGTAATTGACTTTAGAGATTACCTATTTACACACATCTATTATAGGAAAAACCCTATAATTGCCTACCTTACCAACTGATACCCGCTCTTAGACATGCCTATTTGACACACACTCCCTACCATCCCCATATTAAACCTGTAGTTGATGTTGTACACCCACAAAGAAGTACTCATAATCTGCTCCTAATAGCAAAACATAGGCATTGCATATTGCACTTTAAACCTTGACACACCAATTGGTACCTATACAAATCATATGGACTGTACTAGGACACCTCTAACTGATTCCAACTTCTCTTAACTGTCTAGTGAATGCACATGTTAACCACCTTACCAAGAATGGTTTGCTGCATATTGCAGATACCATGGCCTTTACTTACCTTGACATATACACCGAGATACTGATGTAGTTGTCATTACCTATACTGCAAGTTCGCTCTATCCCCTCGACTCACAGGTACCTATACATGATACTACATATCTGTTGATACCCCTCACCTATACACAATGACTCCTAGGACCCTTGCATACCCACTGCTTTCTATCAAAACTAGTTGCGATACCATATTAGGTAAGAGGATTCCCCTGCACTACCCACATTGATGTATCCCCTCCTAACCATCATGAATGTGACACGGCTAACTCCCACATACCCAAGTTATTATTCTAAAAAGGTACCCCTAAACCCTATGTTCATATCACATGTTAACAGGTTATTGTGCACATCACTTGGAAGTCATAGGGCGACATCTATTCCTATGGGTATCCTAAAATCTGTACTCAAGATTGCATCACCTGTAGTTGCTATTTCTTAACCCTTGTTGTGCACATGATGCCCTGCAAAGTGACATGTTTTCACAGCTGCACTTGGTGCACCTGTGCACAAGTTTCCCCTGCACATATTGAGTATGCTCTGATATCTACCTGTATGGACTCCTACCATCTTCGTGGGACCTGGACACCAAGTATCATTGTTGTTCCCTGATACTCTATCATGAACACATGTTCCACTAACACTCCCTGTCTTCTGATATCTAACGGATACCACACTAGGCACATGACTCCCCCTCTATGCACCTTTATATTGAATGTTATTAATCCTATTGCCAAACTGCCTATCATCTGATTACCTGACACTCTAGAGTACTAACACTTAATGCTCAATTCTGATACACAAATGGGGACAACCTGTTATTCATTGGTTGCCAAGAATTACTCAGACCATTTGTTCTATAACAGGTAGTTTGAACTTATGTTGGGTTCACCTACTTTTTATCAACATCACGCATACACTCGAACTCCATGACCTACACAGGGACTCAAGATCCCATCGATTTATAGTACCTTAATGTTCGTTCTATGATACAGAGGTACTAACCAACTCTGGTTCCTATACTCCCTATTTAATTACTGAATTCCCTCCCATTAGACTCCTCATAAACAATAAATCGAACACTTGATGTAAATATTAACGATTACAAGTAAAATAGGGAAATACCTGACAGGCCCGCTGCAGGGTTCGACTGGTCTCCTTGACAAACTCGAAAGCTATTCTTCGTGAGGGAGAAAAAGTAGGGTTATTGGTTTTACGCGTAGATGTGAAGAAGAGTTTGGTTTCCAGGGGTCAACTATATATATAGCTATTAAGTGAATTCCATTTAGGATTTTGATTGTGGTTTTTTAAATGGATTAGTTCCAATCCTTGCAGGATTTGAAGAGATCGATCTCGAATTTAAATAAATTCGAGTACAGGGAACTGGTGGTTGGCTAAGTAGTCCATAGATTTGAATTTGAAAATCTTTGCACAAAGGCCCTTTGGAATATAGGTTTTTTACAAAACTCTCCATTCCTATGTTTAATAATAATAGTATTTACAAATTTATATATAAAGAAATGAAATTTTTACACCAAAGAATACAAAATGAGTCCAAGGGTTTATAGGAGTGGTCTCTGCTATCGGGTCCTCCTATGGTCCATAGAGTATAAAATAGTCATGCTCATCATCACCTGTATATGTCAACGATCCAATCGAAAAATGAGCAAAGTACAATGTAACTTAACCGTGCTCAACCACAAGATGCAATAGTACATAAAGTAACAACGGCAGTAAATAACAAGTAAACTGAAGAATGCCTGAAATCATGCACTATCTACGTAAAACTTGTGCAATAGAACATCAGTAAGCATGTAGGGGTTATCATGTATAAGGCACATCATCGCCGATATGCTATCAGTCACGCAAGTAAGTGTAAGGCATATATATATGCTAGCAGTCACGCATGTGATAGACGTATGGCACATATAGTGCTAGCAGTCATGTAAAGTCCATGGACTAAGGTAGACTACATGCTTCATGAATGTTCTCCCTCTCGACATGAACATGAGGAAAGCAAGTGATATAGTGTAACATGTCATACAATGCCGCTAAGTAAAGTTAAGATTACAAGTACTTACCTTTCACTAGTTGTTGTTGCAAAGTGTCTCTAATCCCACCTAAAATAATTAATGAAATATGGGTTAGAAAACATTCTAAGAATTTCTAGAAGATTCCTAACAATACTACTCTAACTACCCATCCAAGAAATCTACTAATCCCTTCAAAATAATTATTAATTAATATCAAGATTAATACTATTAATAAATTATATGTAAAATATCTTTATTCCAAAATATACTAAATTTCAATTATGAAGTAGCTAATTAAAATAATATCTAAACTTTGTCTTAAAAATTAGACCAAAGCATCCTGGACCCTGCATCCCACAGAAATAAATCACTTTCTTTTCTTTTCTTTTTCTCTTTTTCTTATTGGCCCGTTGATTTGGGCCCATAACCCGACCCAAGAACCCAATACTAACCCTAAATTCACTTTTACATTCTTTCTCTCACACACACGCAACAATCACACAAAAGAAACCCTAAAAACTAATTGGAGAAGAAGAAGAAGAAGAAGAGATGAAGACGATAAAGAAGAGTGAAGCTCACCTCGGTGATGGCCCGACCAGTCGATGGCGAGACGCACTGGTCCAAGAAGCGTCACAACACAAGTTCAGCATGACAGTTCGACGAGTGGCACAATTCAGGCATGGGGATGACGAGGACAACTCCGGCTTGGCGAGGCTGAAGCTCGTGGTGCAGCCTACGGTGGCCTCTGGTGGTCGCAGACGAGCTCTAGTGACTGGGTGCGATGGATACGACAGATTTGATCTGGACACGGTATTCCGCTGAGCGGTTCTGGCAGCATGGGAGTCAGAGCTACGTCTACTGCGAGGAGGTGACTTCGGCCATGGAGGTGTGATCTACGTCGATTCGACTCGTCGAAGCTCACAGCGGTGCGACAAACTTTGGCGAAGCTGATCGAATATTATATGCATGTTGCTTTTAGTACTATTATAGTAGCTTTGGAAAAAAAAACTATATGCATGTTGCTATTAATACTATTATACTAGCCTTGAAAGAAAAAATACTATTAATACTATATGCATGATGCTGCTACAGTAACTTCGGAAAAATAAAGGTTAAGCTACTGTATGCGTGCTGTATTTTCCAAAGCTAACTTAAGAATCAAGCTCATAATTTTTGTTGTTTGTTGTCCATTAATTCTAGGTAGTTGGATCCATTATATTCTTTTCATGTCATCAACTTTTTCCTCCCTTTTTTTTAGTTTATCGCAAAGCAAAGGATATAATACTAGATACAGTAGAAACTCTATAAATTAATACTCGATTATTTAATAAACTCTCTAAGATAATATTTTTGGCCGGTCCCGACTCGGGGATAGGGTGCTAAATTAATAATTCGCTAAAATTATAAGATAATACATTTTTGATAATTTCTTCAGACCCCATATAAAATATAAATTAATAATTCCTTATATATAGCATATTACATGAATGATTTATGAAGGTTTCTTGAAAAATGACTCAAGAATTGAAGGTTTCTTGAAAATATTTTTAATGTCCATAAAGTGATACACTGAACACAAGAAGCATAATAAGGTGGGAGATTGAAGGTTTCTTTCAAATTGGGCCCTTCATTTGATATACACATGCATTGTATACAATAATTAAGTGGAAGCTTGAAAGGTGTTTGTAAACTACGTAAGTATTTTACTATAAATTAATAAAATATTAATTAATATATAAATTAATAATTATTAATTTATCGATTAATTAATAACTCTTTTAATTAATAAATTTTGGTGGTCCCAAGTGTATTATTTTATAGAGTTTCTACTGTATGTGAATTGAGGTCACAATTTAAATTTTTATCTTGGCCCTTTAAATGTTTTGGACCGGCCTTACTTCAGAGAAACTAATAACAGACGCTTTGAAGTAACATAATTGCCTCTACATCTGTTATCGCGATTACCAATCATCCATGATAATGGCTTTCATGATCAAGGAGTATATTCTGTTACGTAATTACAATACTTGCAAAAGTAATTTTGCATAAAAATTATATATCTATGGATATTTGTTGGTGCTTTCTTTACAAGGAGAGAGCTTGTTCTCAACATGCCTTGTAAAAGTTTAGTCTCACATCGAAAATGCACCATGAGTTATCTCAACATATATACTTGGTTGTGTTGTTGAGAGATGCACATGGGGTGGTGACCCTAAGGAGGAAACCATGTGGGTGATTTTACTAGGAGGTAAGAATAAGGCTCCAAGGATTAAGCATTAATGCTTTTGTCATTCTCTTGGATTAATTCCATTTGGAGCTAAGTCCCGCGACTCGGACTCGGGCTCATGAGGCGTAATGTGGCATTTTGTTGGCACACTTTGTACTTAGCACGTCAGCATGAGGGCTCCGCTGACTGTGCAGACTACAAGTCAGTTATGGAAAGACTGATTCAATGTGATTAATTCAGATCCACTTTTTGTGGAATTTGAATTAATTTCGTTGCTATCTTTGTAGGATTTGAATTAATCTCGTTGCTATCTTTTGGGGATTTAATTCAATCTTTCCATAACTGAAGAGGCGGCTAGGGTTTCCACCCTCTCTCTATATATACTCTCTTCTGGCCTCATTTGAAAAGTAGACTACGAATTTTATAAGTCAGAAAAAGAGAAAGAGAGAGAAAAGGAGCTGCTGCCGCCATTGCAAGTTCATCCGAGGAGTCAGAACAGAGGTGACTTCGAGCGTTCTACAAGTTCTTCAACTTGCTGGTTCCTGGAAGCAATTCGTGTGGGGCGAATCTTGCTTTGAGCAACGGTATTTTGACACCCTAGCAACTGTTCTTTATCTCATCTTTCTCTAGACTTTGTAACTCGTTCTGTCCCAATTGTAACACGTTTGCAAGGAAGAACGAGAGATCTTCTCTTCTCTATTTCTCCCCTTCATATTGTAATCTGGCTATTTGGTTTTTTGTATCATCGTAGATCTCGATTGCATCAATTTTTCCATCTTTGATCAAACCCCGGAACTAACAATCTCAAAGCAAGATCCTTGTAGATGGAAAACATTAATGCTTCGCTCGTCCAATCGGACTACTGCAAGTTGGAAAAGTTTGATGGAGAGCATTATCAAGTCTGGAAGAGAAAGGTTAATCTAACTCTTCAACTAAAAGACGTTGATCATGTTCTGTTGGAGGAAAAACCTTCTGTTCCAGACACTGGATCTACTGCCGCAATCAATGCGGCTACCAAACTCCAGGCCAAATGGAGAAGGAAAAATAGCATCTGCAGGCTTCTCATCCTGAATGCTATGGAGGATTCCCTGGCAGAATCCTACTCGAAGAAGGAATTTGCCAGAGACATATGAGAGTCTGTGGAAAAACTGTATGAAGAAGACAGGAACAGAAGCAAGATGTTTGTTGTTGAAAAATATCACAAATTTCTCTTTGAGGACGAGAAGTCCATGTTGCCACAGGTGAAAGAATTTCTGAAGCTACGTCAGAAATTGGAAGACGAAGAGATGCCCCTTTCCGACAAGTTTGTCGTTGGAGGAATCGTCTCAAAACTTCCTACTGGATGGAGTTCCTTCTATGCAAGGATGCTCAGAAAGAAGCTAGATATTAGCTTAGGAGATCTACTTCAAGAGATCCATGTTGAGGACGAGATGCGTTTCCAACAGAAGATGGACACTCTGTCCAAACAGTTGGCTAAGGCCAATCTAGTGCAGACAAGAGATCCCAAGGGGAAGCAGGCTGCTTCTCATCACAAGAAGAAGGACTTCACCAATCTAAAAGTGAAGGGTCCTTCATTCAAACACAGAAGTCCAAGTCCCACGTGACTTGTTTCAATTCTGGCAAGAAAGGCCACTACAAGAGTGAATGCAGATCTAAGCCTAAACAATCAGAGAAAGGTGAGCCTAATAAGGTTTCATTGGTTTCTAACATTGTTGCTATGATCGCACAGGTCACAACTGTGGGGGTTGACTCTGACTGGTGGATAAACACTGGTGCAACTTGCCATGTCTGTTCTGGCAAGAAATGGTTTGTCATGTACCAGCCGATATCTGAGAAGGTTGTCATAGCGAACCAGGCCCAAGATGAAGTTCTGGGAATCGGGACCGTGGAACTGAAACTCACTTCTGGGAACACTCTGACGCTTCAAGGTGTGAAGCATGTTCTGGTGATTGCCAAGAACCTGATCTCTGGGAGCCTGCTCTGCAATGCAGGCTTGAGGATGGACATCAATGCTGGTCAGATGGCGATGTCCAAGAAAGGAACAGACTTCGGGAAGGCTTATCAAACCGAAGGAATGTTTAAAATTCAGCTTGTCAACCAGTTTAATGACATTAATCCAGTTGTATTTTTTGATTATTCTCTTGAGTTGTGGCATAATAGACTAGGACATGTTCATTGTAAAAGAATTAACAAAATGTCTAGTCTAGGACTTATCTCCAAATGTGAGGGTAAGGTGGAGAAGTGTGAAGTGTGTGCTCAGACGAAGATCACTAGAAAACCCTTTCATCGGGTCAATCGAAGCACAGATCTTCTGGAGTTGGTACACTCCGATATCTGTGACTTCAAACATTTCTCCACGAAGGCCGGGATGAAGTATTTCATAACCTTCATCTGCGACTTCTCAAAATATGCGTTCGTCTACTTGCTCAAGTCTAAAGACGAAGCTTTCGAGAAGTTCAGAGAGTTCAGGACCGAAGCTGAACGGCAGACTGGACAACAACTCAAGAGGTTGAGAAGTGATCGAGGTGGGGAGTACAGGTCTCATGACTTCGTATCATTCTACAAAGAACATGGAATCATATGCGAGACTACTGCTCCATATTCTCCTCAATCCAACGGAGTAACAGAGAGGAAGAACCGAACATTCACGGAAATGATGAATTCAATGCTGCTTACTGCAGGTCTTCCAAAATGCTACTGGGGAGAAGCTGCACTAACGGCCACTTTCATTCTGAATAGAGTGCCATATGCAACTTCGGACGTAACTCCTCATGAACTCTGGTTCAAAGTCAGACCAAACTTGAATGTCATTCGAGTGTGGGGGTGTCTGGCGTATATGAAGCTCCCAGATCTGAAGATTCAGAAGCTAGGAACAAGGACTACGAAGGCGATCTTCTTGGAATATGTCGAGAAGAGTGATGCTCGGAGATTTCTTGATATTGAGTCAAATTATATCATTGAATCTCGCGATGCCGAATACTTTGAAAACAAGTTTGCAAAAGACAAAACATTATTCTTTCGGACATTCCGAAAAATGATATAGGTACAAATGAGACTGAAATCTCATATGGGCCAGTAGTCCAAGAAGAAGCTATTGTTGATGAAACAACTCTTGTACCAGAACTCGCAGAGCCGTCAGCAAAGCGAGCGAGGAGACCTAAAGACTTCGGAGATGACTTTTTTACCTATCATGTGGAAGCAGATCCGCTTACCTATGATGAGGCGATGAAGACCAGAGATGCTATCTTCTGGAAGGAGGCAGTGAATGGCGAGTTTGACTCTATCACCTCCAAACACATGGGTGTTGGTAGATCTACCTGAAGGAGAAAAGCCCATCGGATGTAAATGGATCTTCAAGAAGAAGATGAAGGCAGATAAAACTATTGACAAGGTCAAGGCCAGGGTGGTAGCCAATGGATTTTCTCAGAAATAGGGGATAGACTACTTTGACACGTACGCTCCATTAGCTCGGATGACCACCATCAGAATGTTAATCGCTCTAGCAGCTATACATAAGTTGGTGATACATCAGATGGATGTAAAAACAACATTCCTGAATGGGGAGCTGATCGAAGAGATTTACATGCAACAGCCAGATGAATTTGTCATCAAAGGTCTTGAAGACTGTAATGCCACAGTCCCAAAATACTCGGGACCAGATACGTATCATGCCTCTTGCATACATACGAAGCACACTCCAATATATGGAAACCTTGTATATATACATAAGCTGTAAAATGTAGTAATCCAAGACAAACTAAATCTCATACACAATAAAAAGAATAATAGTATAAAATCAACTTGAATATTTATGGTACATTCGTTGGGCGGAGACAAAGTCCACTACCAACTATCAAAATGAGACAAAGTATACAAGAAAATGATCCATGAAAATATTAAGACGAACCAAGAGCGTCCATCTTCGAAGGAATGGAGAAGACCACAATCTTGGCTAGAACACCTGTAGTAAATCATGAAAGCACACACCTGGAGAGATAACCAGGTCCTCAGAGGGACGTAACAAGACACATAATATCATGCCGATAAACTGAATAAATAAAGCTCAACAGAAAAGTATGCATGAGTAAAGGTTCCTAACCATTCTATATGGAATGCACTTTAGAGGACAACGTTCTACGCCGGGGCTGTAACAGATTCACGCAAGCAAGTAATAGAGAGTGGACGTCAACTAGCGCTCATCCGAGACACTATCGGCCCTGGGCAGAAGGTAGTGCTCATAAGAGTCACCCTCGGCCCAAAATGTGTAAAAATAAATGTAACCCCTACGCTAATAGCTGTCCCCTCCCCCCAATGATACTATACACGTGTCGACTCCACGACACTGTTTAATCCTTAATAACTGCCAAGTCTTCTACATAATCTATTAACAGTTGGCCTATACGTGCCAATGATCAATCAGCATGCAAGTCTGCATCTATATGAGACTCACAACTCACACACAATCCGTGGCACATCGTGACAGTTTATGAGATGCACTAAACATACGGTGGTCCCTTAACTCTAAGCCAATTGTATAAAATAAATTAGTTTTATATATATATATATTATTTTGAAAGAACAACATAAAGGAAAAGCATGCATGATATTGAGCAAGAAATTAAACAGTAAAGGCAAGGTATCTTGCCTGAGGTTATGTGCAAAAGAGAATGATCCAGCAGCTCGAACCGACAAATAAAAAACTAATAAAAGCCAAATCTTGCAGATGACTCTGGATGCTACAACAAACATCACGAACGAGTTTGGAATATAAGATATGCCTAGGAAACGCCTGTCCAAAAGTTAAATTCTGAAACAGGGGCAAAATTGTAATTTCGGATCAAAACGATGTCCGCAGTTGGACCCGCTTTGCACCGAAATGCTTGCCAGAACCTACGATCTCTGAAGTCGTCAAACTACATGTCTGCAAATTTGTTTTGATGAGACGAACCCAACGGTACGTCCAATTTTAGATTTTGGTGGGCTGTGCACAAAATCTCCCGTTGAGTGGGATTGTGGGTCTGCTAAAATGCGTCCCGATCAACCTTCTCAGAATTGAACCAAACTTGGCTCACATGACCAAAAAAATATTTTGAGTCCAAATGCGCAAGTTTCGTCGCGATTTGATAAGTATGCACAAAGTTGTGACTTATTTTGCAAAGGGTCGATACGGGGTATCTCGACGGATACGCGCCTCTCGATGCGTATAATGCGCGACCATGCCGCCCGGTTTGTCGGGACGGACGCCATATCGGGGTATTTTCCTACTTTTTGAAAACAGAATTTATAATTTTTCGTAAAACTTTAACAACGTGTAACTTTCTACATACTAGATGAAAAGTGAATCCAGAAGGTGCGTTACAATCTCGGTTATGTTGTCTTTGACTATCTTTAATTAGTTTCTACAGATCTTTAATGCACAGCAAGAAAATTGGCCGACAAGTTGTCATTTTAAAATAGTTTTTAGTATTACGAAAAACAGGTTTTTCTTCAACTTTGTCTCGATTTTTCGAGCAATTCGATTAGTTGTTTCAAAATCCACCTAGAGGATCTCGAAGAGGGTCAAGTCTACTTTCCAAAACATTTTACGGATCGAAAATCGGTGCTACGAGTAAAAATTTACATCGTCGGGAAGTAGGGTACCTTGAGTGGGAAAACTGCTCCGTGGATGACGAGGGGCTGACTTTCGATGCTCCGTTCGTCGCGCACACAACTCCGTTGCTGGTGAAACGAACTCGTAGACGAAGAGGGTATGTTCTGCCGCAATTTTCGTTTTGGAAGTCTAGGATTTTGAGGTCTATAAAAAAGTTATATATAAAACAAATTAGATAAAAACCAAATATTATTATTATTACTAATACCAATAACCCAACACTCACGAAAAAGTTTTCGAGGCTTGCTGCTGTACGCAGCAAGCATGGAGGGGGGTTGGGGCCGCCCCTTTAAGGGGTGGGTTTGATTTTTTTTCTTTTCCTTTTCCTTTTTTTTTCTTTTTCTTATCTTTAAATCTTTTATATATATAACTATATATATCCAAAAATCTATATAAATCCAAATAACACTTCAAATGTCACATATCCAATTATTTAATATATTTAAATATATATATAAATCTCATTCACAATAAACCAACTCAAAATAATAATAATATTTAAATAGAATGAACATATTTATTTATTCTCCACAAAATAACTTAAGTAATAATAAAATAATAAAATCATCCCAATGGGTGGACTTATACCGTATACCCTTATCCGGGTCCAAAAATTTGTATAAATATTGCACGATATTATTTATAATAAAATACCAATAATAGTACGAATAATTAAATAATTAGAAATTGCACATAAAATTCTAAAATAATTTAGAAAATATTTGTATATACATAAAATATGCCTACATGGCCACATTTGGTCACACTGCATGCTTATATGGGCTTAAATTGGTTCGGGCCCAATTCGGACTGGTTTGGACAAACCGGGTCGTCTAAAAATTAATATATAAAATAATATCTAAATAATTTTTTTTAAAAGCGTTATTTCAAAACTCGGCCTGGTTTTCCTAGTTCGGACTGAACTATGGCTAGGCCTCCCATGACATGGCTAATATACTGGTCAAGGCACACTGTTACATCCTTCGTGCCAAAATTTATGGTCGCCTTGTGCTCCAAACACAAAAATGGCTAAGGTCACTTTTAATAATTAATAAAAAATAATAAATTGTATAAATTAAATTTGAAGTCTAATAAAATAATAATAAATAATTTAAAAAATAGGGATTTTACATCCTACCCAACTTACAAGAATTTTGTCCTTGAAATTTAGGATTTAATAGGGTAGATAGGGTTGAGGGATAGGAAGAGTTCGTCAATACCAAAATGCAATTAAAATTTTGATGAGGCGATAAAACGTCGTTCAACACCACCGTGCAATAGAAAATTGTGGAGTTGATATATACAAAATATATCATGGTTATGGAATTGAATAAGGATTGCTAGCGAAGGTAACAAAATTTTGAATATCCAATTTTAGATAACAGTAAGAAATTGAGTCGACCAAAGAGAATAAATTAGAAATTTAGAAAATGTGATCCCTTAAGGGAGAACTGGATACTAATAATCTTGGTCGAGGGTTTAAGAATCACTCTCTTGCGTTCAAGTGGGATTAGAAGGGCACAAATAAAATTTCTAGGATTGGGGAGAAGTGGAGTTTAAGGTGAGGATATAGCCACATGAGTTGGTCGGTGGCTATCTAAATTCGTGTTGAAATAACTGATAGAAAACTAAAGGTGATATCTTGCATCTATCTATCATGTACAGTGTCTGGTCTTTCTAATATAAGTAAAGTAAAAACAATAAAGAGTTCAAGGACGAGGCTATCGAGTACGAATACGGGGTTCATAGGCGACGAAAATAATTCAAATGAGAGTTGTCAATGCTGTCGCAGATGAGACTCTAAGGCAAGTTTAACTATGTCTCCATCCACGTAGAGTAATTCATGAAAAGCGAACCAAAGTGCAATAGGTTGATCAAACCATCATGCACCGGTTCTGATTAGACAATATGTTAGTGGGTGCACCCAATAAAATATGTCATGATCAAGCTTGATAACGAAGTAAGCTTGCAAAACTAAAGCTACATTAGCAGCATGAGATAGTCAAAATATGAGCAAGGGAGGTACTGATAAAAATAATTTTAAATAGTCCAAGATCTTTTAAAATCAAGTCTTGCTCGAAGTGTGGGCCTCTACAGTTGTCCTAGTTTTCTTCACTTACGGTTTGGTTGTCTAGATAAGTTAAGGTCCTTTGAATTTATAGTCTGAGTAAACTTATCAACATAGGTCACAAGGACAAAGACATTGTTGGGCCATGAGGTATTCTACCCAACTTACAAGAGTTAAACCAATAGTGCGATGGGATAATGGGTCAAACAATCAAGATAATGCACAAAGTTTAGCATTAAGGAATTTAGTAGAACATATTCACATATCGGGTTAAAGGATTGAGTCAACATTGGATCTCTTAATTGAAGTCGGAAAGTATTTTGGTGTCATGGTAGAGGTTATAGTTTAGCCATTTGGAACAGAAAGTCATATCATGAAAATAGTGTACAAGGAGACGTGTTTTAGTGGGACATAATATATCTACATTAAGGTGGGCTCGTCCAAGTCTACATATGAAGTTTGTTGGAAGAAAAAGTCTAGTGTTGTGCTCCAAATATTCAAGTCACGGTAAGGGATACCAAAATATCCAAACTAGAAAGTGGGAGTTCATGAGGTGAATAGTAATGCTCCAAAAATAAAGGAGATCAAGTTAAAGCATGCAATAAAATTAATTAAAATCTAGCAAAATAATTAGGATTACAGTCCCCGAAGGAATATAGTCTCCTAGATAAATACAGTTAGGAAACAATTAAAACATTATTCAAATTGCAATTAGGTTAGAAGGTGTAGTGCCCCGTCCCGCTCAGTCAATTCGGAGGAATCGAAACGCCGACGGCGTTCGGACTTAGCCTTGCAATGGCTACTCGAAGACATCGCTCAGGTGGGGTAGTTTAGGTGAACTTGCCTCATCTTAGCCTTCACATAATAAATCGTGTATTTTCAACTTGCACAAGTAGGCTTGATAATAAAAGAGATGAATCCACATAGCTAAAGTGAATAATCCCGACGGGTCGAATTGAGTTAGAATATGGAAAGGTCCAACGGTCGGCTTAGAGTTGGTGCACGGCGTGTTTGAAAATGACACTTGATCCTTCGTCCCGTGGCTTGGGAGAAGGAAAGTCGGTTGAGTAGGCAAAGTATGAACGTAGCCTAAGTCATAGGCGTCGCCCGCATGAATGCTTCATAAAGCATGCACGGTCCCGTCGTCCAAGGCTTGGCATAGCCTTGGCTTGCCCATGAGTTAAGTTGCGTTGAGCGGCTTGCGACTTAAGTCTAGGCACCCGAGTGACTTGGTCGTTCAAGTTGGATGCGTGCACGGCACGATCCGTTAAGGCAAAGCTTGACGCAGCCTTTGCTCGTTAAGTTGTTGTTGTCAAGTTATGTTAGGCAAAGTTATGTCGGTCGACCTAAGACATTACAATCACTGTCCCGCACCTTAGCGGCTTGTCAAGTTATGTAGTTCCACGATCTCAAGGCCCGTCGACTTGGACAGGAGTGTCACGCAGAGCACGATTGGCTTAAGGCACGATGCATGGGCTTAGTGTTTAAGGTAAGGATCACAATTGATTCAAAGTGAGTTTGAGAAAGGACTATCAAATAGGCTTCATGAGTTGAACCAAATGATAGGGTAACAAGAAAGGAAATGCTCGCAACCGTGGGTCGTCGAGGGGTCTCAAGGAAAGGAGTGCTCGCGACCGTGGGTCGTCGAGGGGTCTCAAGGATAGAAGTCTTGGTTTTGGTAGAGGAATGACTGTGTGAGACGTCAGTTTGTGTCGAGTCATGCATGGTCATTTGACAACTTGTCGACAAGGGCGATGAACCCTCGAGTGGTAACCCTGGGCCATGGGGCCGACTTGACCTAGAAGGGAATAGGGTATAGTCTTGCGTAAGGTTTTGGCACAGGTTAAGCGGGGACTTGCGACGGGGCTAGCTACTTGCGTCGAAAGGATCCCGATTAACAAAACTATACGTCAAGGTATAGCTTGTGATGCTAGTGGCCAAGTTCATATAGATATCGGCAAATAGCGGCTACCCGCATGTATGCCTTTGGATTGAGTTGAGTTGAAGGTGTGTACAGTTAGAACACAAAGTTTGGGCCTAAGATTGGGTTTCAACATAGGCGTCGTGCTTCGGCACGAGATGTGGCGTCAAGTCTTGAGTTGTCGGCATATAAGTTGCTTAAGTTGGTTGAGTTGTCTGAGTTTAAGTCGGAAAACCGCCGCAAGGCAAAGTTGGTTGAGTGACACTAACATTCACAAGTCTTAATTGGGTCAGTTGGTGGTCAAAGTAGCAAGGGCCGCGAGGCGGCGATATGATTATGTCTTACTGAATTGCGAGGCACGGCCTCAGCAAGGATTTGTAGCACGGTCACACAAAAAATGGAGCTTCATCACATAGTTGCATCTCTGATTTTAAGCCGTAAGGCAAACACGACTCGATAGGTTAACGTTGTTGGCACGAGAAGGGTCTTGAGGCAAGGTATGAGTTAACATTCGTTGCAAGCACGAGATGGTCTAAAGACCCAAAATAAGCAAGGCGTCGGTCATAAAACTGATCCTAAGGCAAGACTAGAAAGACAATTGATAAGAAGGGACTATGTTGCACAAAGTAGAATAACGTGCGAATTTTGTATGGGTGGGCGAGGAGCTCATTCCACCAGTACAGTTGAGTACTGACACCCACATAGTTTCCATGTGCAGGCACAGGTAGAAGCTCGTGGCGCGGAGCTCGCTTGGATGCGTCGAGGTACGGAGTTCCTTGGCGATTCGAAGCGCGTGACCGCATGGATTAAAGACTTATACGGGACATAATGTATGGATATCGCCTTCCGAAGCTTCCGCCGGCTCAAGACTTATGTTGAGAGATGAGAGAGAGCTGAGTGACTTGTAATGTGAGATGAGTGAGCTTGAGTGAGCTTGAGAGACTTGTAATCTTGGCCTTGCGCCCCATTGTAATCTATGTTTCAATATCAATAAAGAGCTTCTTTTGAATGACTTGTGTTTGTACTAAATTTCTACTACTATTATTCAATGTCTCTGCTTGGGACTTCTGTGCGACGACCCCGTCGCAGCCGCTGAAATCGGCCGTTATGGAACTCGCCTTGCACGAGCGAAATTTAGGCTCGTACGGCATCACGTCTTAGCGAGGACGATCGCTCCTACGGGAGCGGGGCGTGACAGAAGGTCACCATAAAAGATCGAGATTCGGAGAAAAGTTGAGTAAGTTAAGATGGAGATACAGTCCATAGTTTGGTAGATGACTAACAACACTTGTGTATATACTACTATCATGGTCATGAGTGACATTGTATTTAGTACAGAATACTTTCAACTTATTATGGCTATCTTGGTAGCCTACCATTTAAAAAATTTAACTCAAGCTTCCTCCAAAAAGATTCTTAATAAAATTCTCAAAAATAATCTACCATAATTTTGTATTCACTCCAAGCCGTTAAATTTAACCATGACAAAAATCTAATCTCTTTCATAAATCTCAAAGTAAAATTTTATCACGTTACTACTATCTTTTCCAAAATTTAACATTTTCACTCCAACTTTTTAACTCGACAGTTCATAAATTATGAATCCATAAAATTTCTATATCACTTCAAAACTTTAAAGCTCTAAATTTTTTCTCAAATAATCCTCAAGATAACCCTTAATATATCACGAGCAAATCTAAAATTTACAGCTCAATATTTTAACGCACTCACCAATCATAACATCTACTTCTAAGTCATGCAAACATAATCACAACCTTTTTTTTTCTAGACCCAAAATCTAAATAGATTTCTAAATCTTCAATCAAGGACACGATTTCAAAATTTGAAACTTTTCCTCAAGATTTGTTTTCATACCTTCCAAATATTTTAACCCAAAATTTTAATATCATTACTTCCACTAAAAAAATTTAAAATTTTATTAACATATTAATCGTAACTTGTACGACTCAATTTACATAGTTCATACTGCCACTTTTACAATCTTAAGATCATTTCCAACCCAAGTTTTTATCCGCTCAAAGATGTATAATCATAATCCAATAACTTATGAATATCAAACAAAAATTCACATAAGTTTTCTTAAATCGATTTTTATGGAGATTCTAACTATTTTCCTCCAGTACCAAAATAAAATTCTATCAATTCTCTGGTAATTACTACTTAGAAATCTCAAGACTAAAACTTTCTTTGGTAATAACCTACTAATCATTAAATCATCCTTTTAGAAAAATGTCCTTACAACTTAGTTAAAGTCTCCTTGTATTCTTATTGCCAATGTAATCCTTCTAGCCATATGGTTGACAAATAAGTATATAATAGTGTAGTCATCTTTCTAACCATGTTTAAGCACAAGATGATAAGGTGTAGGTAGAAAGAGTTCCAGCAAGATGCAAAAATCAAGGGAGGCAACGAGAGTTCAAAATTTGGAAGTCGAAGAAGGTGATCAAGTATGTGGATGAGATTCCTAGATTCTAATCCTATATTGCAGGCTCATATCGGTACAATAACGTAACCGAAGTGATAAACTGGACCTGCATGGGCCACCACAAAAATATGTAACGTCGCAGTCCCAAAATACTTGGGACCAGATACGTATCATGCCAGCTGCATACATACGAAGCACACCCCAATATATGGAAACCTTGTATGTATACATAAGCTGTAAAATATAGTAATCCAAGACAAACTAAATCTCATCCACAATGAAAAGAATAATAGTATAAAATCAACTTGAATATTTATGGTACATTCGTTGGGCGGAGACAAAGTCCACTACCAACTACCAAAATGAGACAAAGTATACAAGAAAATGATCCATGAAAATATTAAGACGAACCAAGAGCGTCCATCTTCGAAGGAATGGAGAAGACCACAATCTTGGCTAGAACACCTGCAGTAAATCATGAAAGCACACACCTGGAGAGATAACCAGGTCCTCAGAGGGACGTAACAAGACACATAATATCATGCCGATATACTGAATAAATAAAGCTCAACAGAAAAGTATGCATGAGTAAAGGTTCCTAACCATTCTATATGGAATGCACTTTAGAGGACAACGTTCTACGTCGGGACTGTAACAGATTCACGCAAGCAAGTAATAGAGAGTGGCCGTCAAGTAGCGCTCATCCGAGACACTATCGGCCCTGGGCAGAAGGTAGTGCTCATAAGAGTCACCCTCGGCCCAAAATGTGTAAAAATAAATGTAACCCCTACGCTAATAGCTGTCCCCTCCCCCCAATGATACTATACACGTGTCGACTCCACGATACTGTTTAATCCTTAATTACTGCCAAGTCTTCTACATAATCTATTAACAGTTGGCCTATACGCGCCATTGATCAGTTAGCACGTAAGTCCGCATCTATATGTGACTCACAACTCACACACAATCCGTGGCACATCGTGACAGTTTATGAGATGCACTAAACATACGGTGGTCCCTTAACTCTAAGCCAATTGTATAAAATACATTAGTTTTGTATATATAATTTTGAAAGAACAACATAAAGGAAAAGCATGCATGATATTGAGCAAAAAATTAAACAGTAAAGGCAAGGTGTCTTGCCTGAGGTTATGTGCAAAAGAGAATGATCCAGCAGCACGAACCGGCAAATAAACAAACCAAGAAAAGCCAAATCTTGTAGATGACTCTGGATGCTGCAACAAATATCATAAACGAGTTTAGAATATAAGATATGCCTAGGAAATGCCTGTCCAAAAGTTAAATTCTGAAACAGGGGCAAAATCATAATTTCGGATCAAAACGATGTCCGCCGTTGGACCCGCTTTGCACCGAAATGCGCGCCAGAACCTACGATCTCTAAAGTCGTCAAACTACATGTCTATGGATTTGTTTTGATGAGATGAACCCGGTATGTCCAATTTTAGATTTTGGTGGGCTGTGCACAAAATCTCCCGTTGAGTGGGATTGTGGGCCTGCTAAAATGGCGTCCCGATCAACCTTCTCAGAATTGAACCAAACTTGGCTCACAGGACCAAAAAAATATTTTGAGTCCAATGGCGCAAGTTTCGTCGCAATTTGATGAGTGTGCACAAAGTTGTGACTTATTTTGCAAAGGGTCGATACGGGGTATTTCGACGGATACGCACTGATTTCGTCGCGCACATGCAACGAAATCGGGTTCCGTCAGTTCCCACACGTCGACAACATCCATACGCACCTTTCGATGAATATAGTGCGTGACCACGCCGCCCGGTTTTTCGGGACGGACGCCGTATCGGTGTATTTTTCTACTTTTTGAAAACATAATTTACAATTTTTCGTGAAACTTTAACAACGTGTAACTTTCTACATACTAGATGAAAAGTGAATCCAGAAGGTGCGTTACAATCTCGGTTATGTTGTCTTTGACTGTCTTTAATTATTTTCTACAGATCTTTAATGCACAGCAAGAAAATTGGCCGAAAAGTTGTCATTTTAAAATAGTTTTTAGTATTACGAAAAATAGGTTTTTCTTCAACTTTGTCTCAATTTTTCGAGCAATTCGATGGGTTGTTTCGAAATCCACCTAGAGGATCACGAAGAGGGTCAAGTCTACTTTCCAGAAAATCTTACGGATCGAAAATCGGTGCTACGAGTAAAAAGTTACATCGTCGGGAAGTAGGGTACCTTGAGTGGAAAAACTGCTCCGTGGATGACGAGGGGCTGACTTTCGATGCTCCGTTCTTCGCGCACACAACTCCGTTGCTGGTGAAACGAACTCGTAACGAAGAGGGTATGTTCTGCCGCAATTTTCGTTTTGGAAGTCTAGGATTTTGAGGTCTATAAAAAAAGTTATATATAAAACAAATTAGATAAAAACCTAATATTACTATTATTACTAATACCAATAACCCAACACTCACGAAAAAGTTTTCGAGGCTTGCTGCTGTACGCAGCAAGCATGGAGAGGGGTGGGGCCCGCCCCTTTAAGGGGTGGGTTTGATTTTTTTTTCTTTTCCTTTTCCTTTTCTTTTTCTTTTTCTTATCTTTAAATCTTTTATATATATAACTATATATATCCAAAAATCTATATAAATCCAAATAACACTTCAAATGTCACATATCCAATTATTTAATATATTTAAATATATTTACATATATATATAAATCCCATTCACAATAAACCAACTCAAAATAATAATAATATTTAAATAGAATGAACATATTTATTTATTCTCCACAAAATAACTTAAGTAATAATAAAATAATAAAATTATCCCAATGGGTGGACTTATACCGCACACCCTTATCCGGGTCCAAAAATTTGTATAAATATTGCAAGATATTATTTATAATAAAATACCAAAAATATTACGAATAATTAAATAATTAGAAATTGTACATAAAATTCTAAAATAATTTAGAAAATATATGTATATACATAAAATATGCCTATATGGCCACATTTGGTCACACTACATGCTTATATGGGCTTAAATTGGTTCGGGCCCAATTCGGACTGGTTTGGACAAACCGGATCGTCTAAAAATTAATATATAAAATAATATCTAAATAATTTTTTTTTTAAAAAGCGTTATTTCAAAACTCGGCCTGGTTTTCTTAGTTCGGACTGAACTATGGCTAGGCCTCCCACGACATGGCTAATATACTGGTCAAGGCACACTTTTACATCCTTCGTGCCAAAAGTCATAGTCGCCTTGTGCTCCAAACACAACAATGGCTAAGGTCACTTTTAATAATTAATAAAAATAATAAATTGTATAAATTAAATTTAAAGTCTAATAAAATAATAAAAAATAATTTAAAAAATAGAGATTTTACAAAGACAAAGTCTGCAAGTTGGTGAAATCATTGTATGGTTTGAAGCAAGCTCCCAAGATGTGGCATGAGAAGTTTGACGAAGTTATTAAGTCAAACGGCTACAGAGTCAGCGAGACGGACAAATGTGTTTACACAAAGTTCGCTAATGGAAGAGGAGTCATCGTTTGTCTGTACGTAGACGACATGCTAATCCTAGGAACGGATATAGGCTGTGTCACGGAGACAAAGAAGTTCCTCTCAACCATGTTCAGTATGAAGGACTTGGGGGATGCAGATGTCATCTTGGACATAAAGATCATCCGGACAGACACTGGAATAGTGCTGTCACAATCTCACTATATTGAAAAGATGCTCACACGCTATGGGTATAAGGATCTTCCAGGGATCGATACGCCATACAGGGGTGATCAGAAGCTGAAGCCAAACTCAAGGGAAAGCGTCAGGCAGCTGGAGTATTCTAGCGTTATCGGAAGTTTGATGTATGCAACCACTGCCACAAGGCCTGACATAGCTTTCGCCGTGGGAATGCTGAGTCGGTTCACAAGTAACCCAGGGATTGAGCACTGGAAAGCTGTGAAGCGGGTGATGAGATATCTCAAGAAGACTCAGACATATGTACTGCACTACAACGGGTATCCGACAGTAGTGGAAGGCTTCAGTGATGCTAGCTTGTGTTCAGAGGTGGAAAGCGAGAGATCCACAAGAGGATATGTCTTTTCCTTGGGGGGGCTGCTATATCGTGGAAGTCGAAGAAGCAGACTATACTCTTTCGTTCCTCCACGGAATCTGAATTCTATGCACTTGAAACTGCAGCAGATGAAGCAGAATGGCTTCGGGAGCTCATGTATGATCTTCCAGTGGTTGGGGCTCAAATACCGGCGATACCGATATACTGTGACAACCAGGCAACTGCGGCGGTGGCAGCAAATGACATCTTCAACGGGAAGAAGAGGACTGTGCGGTTGAAGCACAGGGCAGTACACGATCTTATCAAAAGAGGTATAATTGCAGTGATTGATGTTCCGAGTCAGGAGAACCTGGAAGATCCGTTCACAAAGGGCCTCAAGCGCCAGTTGGTCGATGACACAGCTTATAAAATAGGCTTGAAGGCATTCTGATAGTGTGTCTTTGTAATCCTACCATAAAGTTTTATGCTATTAGTTCAAAGAGAAATCTACTAGGCATCTAACTTTTGGTTCAAAGGAGGATCACTGACTAGGAAACTATCAGATAACAGTGGGTACTTGTTCTCTGGAACATGGAAGGGATACGGACCCATAACCACTGTTGTCTACTATGTATTTTTTGTGAAAAAACAGATCCTGTGGAAGGTTGGCTTAAACGCCTTAATGAGTTCTCAGGCAGAGTGAACGCCTGGTGTGCTTTACAGGAAGCACGGTAGAGCAGCACTACAAGGATTAAAACTCCATGCTACAGTGGGGTGACTCCACCATGAGGTTTCCAGGTTTGGGATAATGCCTCGGCTTTGCAAGCCAAGTCATAGCGGCGTAGCACCGCAAATAGGCAGGTAGCCTAATGTTGTATGACATAATTAAAGAGTTGTAGATAGCACTACAAATGGGAGGATGGCCCCATGTTATAGTGGCACGACACCAGGATGAGGTACCCAGGTAGGGGTAAAGCCTCGGCCTTGCAAGCCATGTCGTTGCGGCGTAACACCGCAAGGAAGTCTTAGGCTTCATGCTGAGTAGATTGGCACTATAAAGAGGCTGAGACCTCATGCTACAGTAGTATGACACTACGATGAGGTTCCCAGGTAGGGGTAATGCCTCGGCTTCAGGCCATGTCATAGCGGCGTAGCACCGCAAGGAAGCGCAAGGCTTCATGTCATGTCTCTTTAATAAAGAACTCACCTATAGTGTATGGAAAGAGATATCAGGCCGTCTCTTGAGGGTAAACTTGTAGACGTCCAAAATTATACACTGAAACCAGGCTGGCACAGGGCCTTTAATGTACAGCCAGAAGCACACGTAACTACACTTTGTGAGTAGAAAAAATTACAATTATGGTACAGAATTCAAGGCGTAGTCCATTATTGTATCACATTGTTATTTAACCCATGCGGGAAGATTCAAGTCGTCAGCGACATCTATCCTAATGCAAAATGGACAGCTACTGTGGGGAACGCTCAACCCTGGACACATATATATGTTGTGATATGTGGGGAATTGTTGGTGCTTTCTTTACATTGAGAGAGCTTGCTCTCAACATGCCTTGTAAAAGTTTAGTCCCATATCGAAAATGCACCATGAGTTATCTCAACATATATACTTGGTTGTGTTGTTGAGAGATGCACATGGGGTGGTGACCCTAAGGAGGGAACCATGTAGGTGATTTTACTTGGAGGTAAGAATAAGGCTCCAAGGATTAAGCATTAATGCTTTTGTCATTCTCTTGGATTAATTCTATTTGGAGCTAAGCCCCAAAGGGTCTTAGCGAGTCGAACTCGGACTCGGGCTCATGAGGCATAATGTGGCATTTTGTTGGCGCATTTTGCACTTAGCACGTCAGCAGTCATGCTGCTCATGCGGCTCATGCGGCTCATGCGGTCCATGCGACTCATGTGGTCCATGCGGTCTTATACGGCATGCGGCTCATATGCGGCTCATATGCGGCTCATATGCGGCCTCATACGGCTCATGCGGTCCATACGGCTCATGTGGTCCATGCGGCCCATGCGGCTCATGCGGCCCATGCGGCTTATGCGGCTCATGCGGTCCATGCGGCCATGAGGCCATGCGGCTCATGCGGCCAGGCTGTTGCTGCTGCTGTCGCATTGAGGGCTCCGCTGACTGTGCAGACTACAAGTCAGTTATGAAAAGACTGATTCAATGCGATTAATTCAGATCCACTTTTGTGGAATTTGAATTAATTTTGTTGCTATCTTTGTAGGATTTGAATTAATCTCGTTGCTATTTTTTTGGGATTTGATTCAATCTTTCCATAACTGAAGAGGCGGCTAGGGTTTCCACCCTCTCTCTATATATACTCTCTTTTGGCCTCCTTTGAAAAGTAGACTACGAATTTTATAAGTCAAAAAAAGAGAGAGAGAGGGAGGGAGCTGCTGCCGCCATTGCAAGTCCATCCGAGGAGTCAGAACAAAGGTGACTTTGAGCGTTCCACAAGTTCTTCAACTTGCTGGTTCCTGGAAGCAATTCGTGTGGGACGAATCTTGCTTTGAACAACGGTGTTTTGACACCCCAGCAACTGTTCTTCATCTCATCTTTCTCTAGATTTTGTAACTCGTTCTGTCCCAATTGTAACACGTTTGCAAGGAAGAACGAGAGATCTTCTATTCTCTATTTTCCTTTTTCATATTGTAATCTGGCTATTTGGTTTTTTATATCATCGTAGATCTCAATTGCATCAGTTTTTCCATCTTTGATCAAACCCCGGAACTAACAATATTTTAGTAACATATAGTATCATGTAAATTACAATATTTACAAAAGAATTATCTCACGCTATGCTTGCAGGAAAAAGTCTATTTCATGTACCATCGATGACCAATCAAGATTGGTATAATGACGTGCCAATTAGTTCACAATGACTGAAGAAAGAAACATACTCGTATTGTTTGTATAAGCAAAGAGAATATTTAAGTACTCGATATCCTTTTAAGTTTCTTCCTTTTCAACTCAAGTTTTACACTGTGTTTCGAAACTTTTGTAGGGATGAAAAGGAATAATTAAGGAAAAGAAAAATAGAGGAGAGTAAAATAAAAGAAAAATTAACTTGTCTTTCTTTTGTTTGGATGGACAAAAAGTAGAGGAATGAAAAGTTTAAAAATATTTTTTTTTGTTTATGGATAGAAATATAATTACTATTTGGTCCTTAGTATTCTCAAATGATAATTTATCATTACCATTATGAGGGATGGTGGGGGTAAATTCACTCAAATTTCTCTCATCTTTCTCCATTTTCTTTCTACTTTTGGGAAAAATTTTTTTAGTGAGATCCACCTACTTTTTCTTCTCAAATTCTCCTCTCCCATTTTCTTTCCTCCTTCCCAAACGCCATCACTTTTAATTTTTCTCTCACTTTCTCCTCAAATTTTTCCTTCCTCCCATCTTTCTCCCTTCCTAAACAATACTTTAGTGCTACATGCTAGTGTCCAATTCCTCTACTACACGAAGTTCTCCTTTTTTTCCCTCAAATTCATATACAGTCTTTCCAAAATTTGATCATCTTTTGCTTGTCTTCATTTTGTTGTGATTTTTTTTTTTTTTTTGAATCCATAATTTTATTTGATTGGGATGGACAAAAGATTATAATTTTCCTATCAAATAAATACGACCACGTCTGACCATCCGTCTTTTCAAATGATGACCTTTCAGTATGTATTATTTTTCATTTAAGTTTCATGATCCAAATAAGGTTGGTTTTGGTATTGTTGTAAATCCCCGTCCCATTTTTTCATTTTTTTCTTCTATAAATTATATAATATATCCATAAATCTATTTTTTCATGATTACATAACAATTAGAACAATAATATGTAATTTGTTTTGGAAGTATTTGCACTTATATAAAAGGTTACATGCATAAGAAATTCAATTGTGGATAATAATAATATAGATATGCATGGAACCAATAAATATTATGAGCAAACCTATCACGATTGGACACTTGTCTCTAATTAGATAGATAGAAATCGGTATTGGACCCCCCCTACCCCTCCCCCCCCCCCCCTCCCCCCCCACCTGCACTAATCCGACTGGGTTGTGTCGACGGGGTTAGTGGAAATGTCCGTGTGTGTGTGTGTGTGTATATATATATATATATATATATATATATATATATATATATATATATATATATATATATATATATATAACCAAAACCCCCATATTATTAAACAAGGCTCGAAGAACGAAGCCAAAACAAGTATACAAGGCACAAAATACCGAAGCCTATACAAGTATACCATCACAAAAGAAGAAAAGAGGGGGGGATGCAGCGACCAGTGAGAACTAGAAATGGAATGGGGACCAGAATGCCTGCGAGCTGTGGGTACACCGGGTGCTTCTTTTACGGCATTGGCGAAAGACTTTCCGGATGAGCTGGTTGGCCGAATATTGGATACCTTCGTGTGTATATATATATATATATATATATATATATATATATATATATATACAAAACAAATCTGCCTAGGTTTCCTTCTTTTCTCGTTTGGAACAGCACCCCCTCCTTTTAAACACATATTTATCTCCAAATACGAAGAGATGAGAGCTCACTTCTGTTAACCTCTTCAAAGCTTCTCCATCCTCCGCCAATGTTGTCGAGTACCGGTCCAACCTTTGGAAGAAGTTGTCGAGGCTACGCAGCTAGGCGTGCCGACGCTGCCTCGTCTGGTCCAAGCCTCTCGACAACAGAGTCGTGCTGCCCGACTGACTCCATCGAAGGCCGCTGCCATGGCTCGACGAACCTGCATGCACAAAGCCATAAATCATGACAATCTGATAATTCTTCGATCACCCAGTGTGTTATAAACCTCTACACCTCATCTCCAAGGCTACGCTACCTCGACTCTGCCACCGAACTTGTCACGAACACCCATCAACCCGACGTCTTCATTGTCGTATCCAAACGACCTTCGTGGAGCCGGTAAGTCCTCCTCTCCATTTATTTTCGATTAATAAACAATACAATAAGAACATAGTAGAATCAGAAATAAACATGTATGTGGTTTACTGGTTCTTACTGAATGTGTAACTTAGTAAGCAACACACAAAGAAGTATGGCTTTAGCACATATTGACATGGGTTACTCTAATAGATATAGGAGAACATGGTGCACGTACAAAAACTTTTGTGCACTTAATTATGGTTCCAATTCCATCGTAGCACAAGTCAAGTATATAATATAACAAAGTATATATTGGTGCTTTCTTTACATGAGAGAGCTTGCTCTCAACATGTCTTGTAAAATTTTAGTCCCACATCGAAAATGCACCATGAGTTATCTCAACATATATACTTGGTTGTGTTGTTGAGAGATACACATGGGGTGGTGACCCTAAGGAGGAAACTATGTGGGTGATTTTACTAGGAGGTAAGAATAAGGCTCCAAGGATTAAGCATTAATGCTTTTGTCATTCTCTTGGATTAATTCTATTTGGAGCTAAGCGACTCGGGCTCATGGGCTCATGAGGCGTAATGTGGCATTTTGTTGGCGCACTTTGCACTTAGCACGTCAGCAGTCATGCGGCTCATATGCGGTCTTATGCGGCATGTGGCTCATGCGGCCATGTGGCCACGTGACCATGCGGCCATGCGGCCCATGCGGTCCATGCGGCTCATGCGGTCCATGCGGCCATGCGGCTCATGCGGCCAGGCTGCTGCTGCTGCTGCCGCATGGAGGGCTCCGCTGACTGTGCAGACTACAAGTCAGTTATGAAAACACTGATTCAATGCGATTAAATCAGATCCACTTTTTGTGGGATTTGAATTAATTTCGTTGCTATCTTTGTGGGATTTGAATTAATCTCGTTGCTATCTTTTTGGGATTTGATTCAATCTTTCCATAACTGAAGAGGCGGCTAGGGTTTCCACCCTATCTCTATATATACTCTCTTCTGACCTCCTTTGTGTCTACTACGAAAAATATAAGTCAGAAAAGGAGAAAGAGAGAGAGAGAGAGCTGCGGCCGCCATTGCAAGTTTATCCGAGGAGTCAGAACAGAGGTGACTCCGAGCGTTCCATAAGTTCTTTAAACTTGCTGGTTCCTGGAAGCAATTCGTGTGGGGCGAATCTTGTTTTGAGCAACGGTGTTTTGACACCCCAGCAACTGTTCTTTATCTCATCTTTCTCTAGATTTTGTAACTCGTTTTGTCCTAATTGTAACACGTTTGCAAGAAAGAACGAGAGATCTTCTCTTCTCTATTTTCCTCCTTCATATTGTAATCTGGCTATTTAGTCCTTTATATTATCGTAGATCTCGATTGCATCAGTTTTACCATCTTTGATCAAGCCCCGGGACTAACAATCTCAAAGCAAGATCCTTATAGATGGAAAACATTAATGCTTCGCTCGTCCAATCGGACTACTGCAAGTTGGAAAAGTTCGTGGAGAGCATTATCAAGTCTGGAAGAGAAAGGATTATCTAACTCATCAACTCAAAGACGTTGATCATGTTCTGTTGGAGGAAGAACCTTCTGTTCCAGACACTGGATCTACTGCCGCTATCAATACGGCTACCAAACTCCAGGCCAAATGGAGAAGGAAAAATAGTATCTGCAGGCTTCTCATCCTGAATGCTATGGAGGATTCCCTGGCAGAATCCTACTCGAAGAAGAAACTTGCCAGAGACATATGGGAGTCTGTGGAAAAACTGTATGAAGAAGACAGGAACATGAGCAAGATGTTTATGGTTGAAAAATATCATAAATTGCTCTTTGAGGACGAGAAGTCCATGTTGCCACAGGTGAAGGAATTTCTGAAGCTGCGTCAGAAACTGGAAGACGAAGAGATGCCCCTTCCCGACAAGTTTGTCGTTGGAGGGATCGTCTCAAAACTTCCTGCTGGATGGAGTACCTTCTATGCAAGGATGCTCAGAAAGAAGCTAGACATTAGCTTGGGAGATCTACTTCAAGAGATCCATGTTGAGGATGAGATGCGTTCCCAACAGAAGGTGGACACTCTGTCCAAACAGTTGGCTAAAGCCAATCTAGTACATACGAGAGATCCCAAGGGGAAGCAGGCGGCTTCTCATCCCAAGAAAAAGGACTTCACTAATTTAAAAGTGAAGGGTCCTCCATTCAAGCAACAGAAGACTAAGTCACACGTGACTTGTTACAATTATGACAAGAAAGGCCACTACAAGAGTGAATGCAGATCCAAGCCTAAACAATCAGAGAAAGGTGAGCCTAGTAAGGTTTTATTGGTTTCTAATATTGTTGCTATGATCGCACAGGTCACAACTGTGGGGGTTGACTCTGACTGGTGGATAGACACTGGTGCGACTTGCCATATCTGTTCTGGCAAGGAATGGTTCGTCACGTACCAGCCGATATCTGAGAAGGTTGTCATGGCGAACTAGGCCCAAGCTGAAGTTCTGAGGATCGGGACTGTGGAGCTGAAACTCACTTCTGGGAACACTTTGACGCTTCAAGGTGTGAAGCAAGTTTCGGCGATTGCCAAGAACCTGATCTCTGGGAGCCTGCTCTGCAACGCAGGCTTGAGGATGGACATCAATGCTGGTCAGATGGTGATGTCCAAGAAGGGAACATACTTCGGAAAGGCTTATCAAATCGAAGGAATGTTTAAAATTCAGCTTGTCAACCAGTTTGATGACATTAATGTAGTTGCATTTTCTGATTATTCTCTTGAGTTGTGGCATAATAGACTAGGACATGTTTATTGTAAAAGAATAAACAAAATGTCTAGTCTAGGACTTATCTCCAAATGCGGGGGTAAGGTGGAGAAGTGTGAAGTGTGTACTCAGACGAAGAGCACTAGGAAACCTTTCATCGGGTCAATCGAAGCACAGATCTTCTGGAGTTGGTACACTCCGATATCTGTGACTTCAAACATTTCTCCACGAAGGCCGGGATGAAGTATTTCATAGCCTTCATCGACGACTTCTCAAAATACGCATTCGTCTACTTGCTCAAGTCTAAAGATGAAGCTTTCGAGAAGTTAAAAGAGTTCAGGGCCGAAGCTGTACGGCAGACTGGACAACAACTCAAGAGGTTGAGAAATGATCAAGGTGGGGAGTACAGGTCTTATGACTTTACATCGTTCTGCAAAGAACATGGAATCATATGCGAGACTACTGCTCCATATTCTCCTCAATCCAACAGAGTAGCATAGAGGAAGAATCGAACATTAACAGAAATGATGAATTCTATGCTGCTTACTGCAGGTCTTCCAAAATGCTACTGGGGAGAAGCTGCATTAACGGCCACTTTCATTCTGAATAGAGTGCCATATGCAACTTCGGACGTAACTCCTCATGAACTCTGGTTCAAAGTCAGACCAAACTTGAATGTCATTCGAGTGTGGGGGTGTCTGGCGTATGTGAAGCTCCCAGATCTGAAGATTCAGAACTGGGGACAAGGACTACGAAGGCGATCTTCTTGGGGTATGCCGAGAAGAGTGATGCTCGGAGATTTCTTGATATTGAGTCAAATCATATCATCGAATCTCGCGATGCTGAATACTTTAAAGACAAGTTTGCAAAAGACAAAAATATTGTTCTTTCGGACATTCTGGAAAATGATGTAGGTGCAAATGAGACTGAAATCTCATATGGCCAGTAGTCCAAGAAGAAGCTGTTGCTGATGAAACAACTCTTGTACCAGAACTCGCAAAGCCGTCAGCTAAGCGAGCGAGGAGACCGAAAGACTTCGGAGATGAATTTGTCATCTATCATATGAAAGCAGATCCGCTTACCTATGATAAGACGATGAAGACCAGAGATGCTATCTTCTGGAATTAGACAGTGAATGACGAGTTTGACTCTATCACCTCCAATAACACATGGGTGTTGGTAGATCTACCTGAAGGAGAAAAGCCCATCGGATGTAAATGGATCTTCAAAAAGAAGATGAAGGCAGATGGAACTATTGACAAGTTCAAGGCCATGCTGGTAGCCAAGGGATTTTCTCAGAAACAGGGGATAGACTACTTTGACATGTACGCTCTAGTAGCTCGGATGACCACCATCAGAATGTTAATCGCTCTAGCAGCTATACATAAGTTGGTGATACATCAGATGGATGTAAAAACAATATTCCTGAATGGGGAGCTGACCGAAGAGATTTACATGCAACAGCCAGATGGATTTGTCGTCAAAGGTCTTGAAGACAAAGTCTGCAAGTTGGTGAAATCATTATATGGTTTGAAGCAAGCTCCCAAGATGTGGCATAAGAAGTTTGACAAAGTTATTAGGTCAAACAGCTACAGAGTCAGCGAGACGGACAAATGTGTTTACACAAAGTTCGCTGATGGAAGAGGAGTCATCGTTTGTATGTACGTGGACGACATGCTAATCCTAGGTACGGATATAGGCTGTGTCACAGTGACAAAGAAGTTCCTCTCCACCAAGTTCAGTATGAAGGACTTGGGGGATGCAGATGTCATCTTGGGCATAAAGATCATCCGGACATACACTGGAGTAGCGCTGTCACAATCTCACTACATTGAGAAGATGCTCACACGCTATGGGTATAAGGATCTTCCAGGGATCGATACGCCATACAGGGGTGATCAGAAGCTGAAGCCAAACTCGAGGGAAAGCGTCAGGCAGCTGGAGTATTCCAGCGTTATCGAAAGTTTGATGTACGCAACCACTGCCACAAGGCCTGACATAGCTTTCGCCGTGGGAATGCTGAGTCGGTTCACAAGCAACCCAGGGATTGAGCACTGGAAAGCTGTGAAGCGGGTGATAAGATATCTCAAGAAGACTTAGACATATGCACTATACTACAACGGATATCCGACAGTAGTGGAAGGCTTCAGTGATGCTAGCTGGTGTTCAGAGGTAGAAAGCGAGAGATCCACAGGAGGATATGTCTTTTTCTTGGGTGGGGCTGCTATATCGTGGAAGTCGAAGAAGCAGACTATACTCTCTCGTTCCTCCATGGAATCTGAATTCTATGCACTTGAAACTGCAGCAGATAAAGCAGAATGGCTTCGGGAGCTCATGTATGATCTTCCAGTGGTTGGGGCTCAAATATCGGCGATACCGATATATTATGACAACCAGACGAATGCGACGGTGGCATCAAATGACCTCTTCAACGAAAAAAGAGGACTGTGCGGTTGAAGCATAGGGCAGTACACGATCTTATCAAAAGAGGTGTAATTGCAGTGATTGATGTTCAGAGTCAGGAGAACCTGGCAGATCCGTTCATAAAGGGCCTCAAGCGCCAGTTGGTCGATGACACAGCTTGTAAAATGGGCTTAAAGGCATTCTGATAGTGTGTCTTTGTAATCCTACCATAAAGTTGTATGCTATTAGTTCAAAGAGAAATCTACTAGGCATCTAACTTTTGGTTCAAAGAAGGATCACTGACTGGGAAACTATCAGGTAATAGTGGGTACTTGTTCTCTGGAACATGGAAGGGATACGGACCTATAACCACTGTTGTCTACTATGTATTTTCTGCGAAAAAAATAGATCCTGTGGAAGGTTGGCTTAAACGCCTTAATGAGTTCTCAGGCAGAGTGAATGCCTAGTGTGCTTTACAGGAAGCACGGTAGAGCAGCACTACAAGGAGTGAAACTCCATGCTACAGTGGGGTGACTCCACCATGAGGTTTCCAGGTCTGGGGTAATGCCTCGGCTTTGCAAGCCAAGTCATAGCGGCGTAGCACCGCAAATAGGCATGTCACGCCCCAGAACCAGAATACTGGAGAGCGGAGGCAGACATAGCCAGCTACGTATATTGAAATAGAATACATCTCAACTATACGGTCACGGCTGTCTAGATATGAGGGTTTACTACAAGCCAGCAGTCTCTTAAGGTCAAGCCTATTGTCTTAATCTCAAGCAATTAACAGAGTTACAAGATGTTAGAGCATCAAATATATATATATATAAGGCGTCCCAAATATTACATATTAGATGATCATGAAGCTAGTCGTACAAAATGATAGGACTAGCAAGAGTTCAGTCATACATGATCAACCCTAGGATTTGTTAATCATGTTTACAGCCCGTAGGCAGACAGTAAGTAAATGTGCATCGAGCTAACAGGTGCTCGTCGGCTAAACGCCCCAAAAGAATAAATTTACATATAAGTGGGTGAAACAAAAAGGAAAACCCACTCTTGGCCCGGGTTCCGTCTAGTTGTCACCATTGGGCTGGAAGCTTGGTAGATCCTCGGGAGCTGCTCCGAAATCTGGCCACACAAAACCAGCTGGGTCAAACCCCAGAAAAAGCAAGTGCCACAAAGGAGGCCACAAATAAGAACAAAAGCCAGCATATTAGAACATAAAGAATAAAAAAAGTACAAGTAGTAAAGTACACAGTGCGATAAACGACTAGGGACGTGGAACCATTCCGGGAGCCAGGTTACAATCCTTAAACCAAACAAGGACCGGGATTGTACCCCTTCGCCTGAATAGCTCACTGTCTCTACCCATTTATCGTTAGAAATAAGTAAAGCAATCAAGATCAAGAGTTCCAGGTACAGGGGCTAGACAAGACTTAGACAGAGCTGGACACCATCCATTCACAATCGGCCAGGCAAGTACTACGGCTTACTACTTTAACTAACTAGGGTTATCACAAGCCTAATTACTAACAAGATGCAAGTGAGAATTCCAGTCCCAAGCCCTGCAGACTATCCAGTTATCCTTCCGCGGGTTGAGAGTTATAGGTGGGTACATTGCCCGGGAGACAAATGTACCCTTAGGTGACTTAGAGGGTGCAACACATGACAGTGTGCTGGAAATGTGCTCTACTCGTCGGCAAGCTATAAGTCCATTAAAGCGCCCAGATAACGAGATTGCCTGTGACTGGGAATTCTTCATGTTCTAGTTTGATCTAATAATTAGCCTAATCCAATTTAGCGCGAGTCCCTGGCCGTGGTACCCAGGAAGTCACGTCCTAGACATGATGCAAGACAAGACAAGTGGATTGTACAAGCAAGCAAGCATGAACACCCACGGTGCCAAGTTGATTATACGAGTTAATTACAAGTTACAAGTCAAGTTAAGTCAGGAGTGCGCCGCCACGGGCCACTATCAAGTTATCAAGATAAATCATGTCAGGGTGCTTGTTAGGAGTGCACCACTACGGGTCACTGTCATGTCAGGTTGGTCATGTCAGGAGTGCACCACTACGGGTCACTGTCGTGTCAGGTTGGTCCTTGTCATACCATGCCATGTACAATAGACATTCCAAACATATTAAGTAAAATCAAGTTCATGACAAAAGGCGTAAGGATATAAAATGGGCGTAAAACATCTAATAAAATATCAATATATATAGGGCTATAGAAGAGCCAAGCTAAAAGAAGAATAAAACTAAGTCTCCATGATTGAACATATTGTGCAAGGGGTCATGGGGTTGGATTGCGCAAGAGTCAAGTGCGCCAGGAGGCCAACTGCGCAGGGTGAGCTGCGCAGGGTACCAACTGCGCAGGAGTGAGCTGCGCAGGGTACCAACTGCGCAGGAGTGGATGGCGCAGCAGATGGATTGCGTACAGGAGGATTGTGCAGGGGTGGATTGCGCAGGGGTTACTTTGCGCATGGCTGGCTTGCGCATGGCTAGCTTGCGCCAGCGCAATCCAGCGCAGCGCAAAGCACTGGCCAAGTGATTGCGCAATCGGCCATGCGCTAAAGAGCACAGGCCGGGGGTGCGCAATCGGCCATGCGCTAAAAAGCGCAAGGCAGAGGGCTGTTCTTCCTGGCCGAGAGCAAGTCCAAGAACACCAAGAACTTCAATTCTTCATAACTTAGCCAAATTAAGACCAAATCTAGATTTTCAAGGTTCTAACTTGAGTAAAATCGAATTCTCTTCCACATGGAAGCATCAAAACATACAAAAATCAAAGTTAAATAGATCAAAACCATGTAAATCCGAAAATAGTAAAAACCTAGATCTAGAACAAAGGAAACTCCAAATCACAAAATGTCAAGTTCTAAAGTTGTTCTCCATGGCATAATCTAGCTAATGGATAAATAAAAAGTAGTGCTTATTTGATGGCAAGGTGCACTTGCCTAATGGGTTGGGGAGTTGTGGAAGAAGGAAGAAGAAGAAAATTAATGGAGAGTAAAGAGGAGAGAGAAAGTTTGGTGGAGATATAATGAGGGTGGTTGTGTTGTGTTGAGGGTAGAGTGTAGGTTAAAGTGTTCCACTCATGATGAACCAAACCAAAATAACTTCCACAAAATAAAACCAAGCCATGGTCCAAAACCCATTTACGAGAAACCAAAATCCGCAAGTCGAGAAAATTAAAATACGTGCCAAAATCAAATACGAGCATAAATACGTAATACAGGAAATGGGGGTGACAACTCTACCCACCTTCAAAGAATTTCGTCCTCGGAATTTAATCAAGGAGCTAGAGATTGCCACGACAAGCTATGCTAAGCACAGACAAGCTACACTAAGCAGTTCAATCATACAATCATATAATGCAAGCAATGAAGGGAAAGCGTAAGGCACAAGGAAGACATTATACCTTACGAGTCTAACAGGTAGGGATATTGCGATCGGATGTCGTCCTCACGCTCCCATGTTGACTCACCTAGAGAGTGATGACCCCAAGCAACACGGACTAAGTTAATAGTCTTGTTCTTGAGCGTCTTTTCTCTCCGATCCAATATGGACACGGGCCTCTCCTCATACGAAAGGTTGGTACCAACAACCAATTCCGAATGATCTAGGATATGGCTCGGGTCCGGGATGTACCGTCTTAATTGGGATACATGGAATACATCATGTACCTCACTTAGCGACGGCGGAAGAGCGAGACGATAGGACACATCGCCTACTCGCTCCAGAATATCGAACGGCCCTATATACCTAGGACTAAGCTTTCCCCGTACGCCAAAACGAATGACGCCGCGGGTAGGCGAGATCCTAAAGAATACATGGTCACCGATGGCAAATTCTAAGGGACGCCGATGAGCATCGGCCCAATGGCGCTGGCGCTCCTGAGCAACTCGGAGGTGATCTCTGACTTTCCTGACCACTTCAACCATCTGAGAAATCAGTTCTGGACCGAGCATCTGCCTCTCTCCGATATTGTCCCATGCTAACGGAGATCTGCACTTCCTGCCATACAGAGCCTCGAAGGGTGCCATCTGGATACTGGCCTGGAAACTATTGTTGTACGAGAATTCCACCAGGTGCAGGTGATCCTCCCACGAACCACCAAAGTCAAGGGTACACGACCGTAACATATATTCGAGAGTTTGTATAGTACGCTCTGACTGCCCATCTGTCTGCGAATGATACGCTGAGCTGAACTTGAGACGAGTACCCAAACTTTGATGAAGACTACGCCAGAAGTGCGATGTGAATCTCGTATCCCTGTCTGATACTATGCTGACTGGCACTCCGTGAAGTCTGACGATCTGCCTGAGATACATCTCTGCTAGCTGTGCCGTTGACTGTCCAACTCTAAATGGAAGAAAGTGTGCCACCTTGGTAAGCCTGTCCACAATGACCCAAATAGCATCTCTGCCTGTGGGAGATCTGGGTAACCCAGTCACGAAATCCATGGTTATGTGCTCCCATTTCCATTCTGGGATCGGTAAAGGTTGAAGAAGTCCAGCTGGCCTCTGATGTTCAGCCTTGACCTGTTGGCAAACCAAACATCGAGAGATATACCGGGCTATCTCCCTCTTCATATCATTCCACCAAAAGTGTTGACGAATATCTCTGTACATCTTTGTGCCGCCTGGGTGAATGGAGTACTGTGAACTGTGAGCCTCTGCCATGAATTCCTGTCGGATATCTACACTGGGTACACAAAGACGCGTGCCATGTCGAAGTGTACCATCCTCATGAATACATAACTCTGGCCTTCTCCCTGCCTCGCACTCTGCTCTGAGCCGCTGAATCTTGGAATCTGTTAACTGTGCGGTCCGGATCCTCTCAACTATGGTGGACTGAATCTGTAGGCTGGCCATCAAGGCCACATTGGAAGGGAGGACAACTTCTATACCCATCTTTTGAAGATCCGACAATAACTCTGGTTGCGCCGTCAGGAAATAAACTCCGGCTCTCCGGCTCAACGCATCTGCTACAACGTTGGCCTTCCCTGGATGATACTGCAAATCCACATCATAGTCCACCAGTAGCTCGAGCCATCTTCTCTGCCGCATATTAAGATCCTTCTGGGTGAAAACATACTTTAGGCTCTTATGATCAGTAAATATCTCCACTCTGTCTCCGTACAAGTAGTGCCTCCACAACTTAAGTGCAAATACTACTGCTGCTAGCTCCAAGTCGTGGGTCGGGTAATTCTTCTCATGATCACGGAGTTGACGTGACGTATAAGCAATTACCTTCCCATGTTGCATCAAAACACATCCCAATCCTCTGCCTGAAGCGTCGCAATAAACTGTGAATCCTCCGGTCCCATCTGGAAGGGTGAGAATGGGAGCCGTTATCAAACCTCGCTTCAACTTCTCAAATGATTCCTGACATTCTGCTGTCCAAACGAATGGCATATCCTTGCGGGTCAACTGGGTCATCGGCGCTGAAATCCTTGCAAAATCAGAGACGAACCGCCGGTAGTAGCCGGCCAATCCAAGAAAGCTGCGAACTTCTGCCACTGAGCTGGGTACTGGCCATGCCTCGATAGCCACAATCTTCTGGGGATCCACTTCCACTCCTCCTCTGGTAATGATGTGACCCAAGTAAGAAATGCGATCGAGCCAGAACTCGCATTTACTAAACTTAGCGTACAACTGGTGCTCTCTGAGAATCTGGAGGACAATTCTGAGATGCTGCTCGTGTTCTGCTTCACTCTTGCTATAGACCAGGATATCATCAAGGAACACTATCACAAACTGATCCAAGTAAGGCATGAAAATACGGTTCATGAGGTCCATGAACACTGCCGGCGCATTGGTCGCTCCAAAGGGCATAACTAGAAACTCCCAATGCCCGTACCTCGATCTGAACGCCGTCTTCGGGATGTCTTGCTCTCTGACTCTGATCTGGTGATATCCTGACCGCAAGTCTATCTTCGAGAAAACTGAAGCCCCTTTGAGTTGATCAAACAAGTCATCTATCCTCGGGAGAGGGTATCTGTTCTTGATTGTCACTGAGTTCAAGGTACGATAATCAACACATAGCCTAGACGTACCATCCTTCTTTTTCACAAGAAGCATCGGGGCTCCCCAAGGCGATCCACTTGCACGAATGAATCCCTTGGTCCTGAGTTCTTCAATCATCTTGTACAAAATCTCCAACTCTGAAGGCGCTATTCTGTAGACTCGCTCTGATACTGGTGCTGTCTCGGGAATCAAGTCGATGGTGAACTCGATCTCCCGCTCTGGTGGCATCCCTGGAAGTTCCTCTGGGAAGATATCTGGAAACTCTTCAACTATCCGGGGCAACTGCACTGTTGCTACTGCCATCCGCAATACTGGAGGAGATGGCTCTACGGTGCCTCTGGAAAATAAAAACTCTGGCTCTCCGGGAATACTAAAGACAACTCTGCCAGCATGGCAGTCTATCCTAGCATAATAGTTCCTCAACCAATCCATGCCTAGGACTACATCATAGTCTGCCATAGGGAACTCTATGAGCCTAGCGGGAAACTCTCTACCGCTAACTACGATCCGACACGAGGAAAACACTCGATCTACTCCCACAAGACCATTACCAGTAAGTATATTGAGCCTCACTGATAATGACTCGAGCTCCAACCCTATCCGTGTCGCGAATCGTGCAGACATGAATGAATGCGATGCACCAGAATCAAATAATACAGATATTGGAAAAGTGTTGACGAGAATAGTACCTGCCACTACCTCACCTGGTGCAACTTCTTCTTCCATGGTCATCATCATAGCCTGACCTCTAGCTGCGGGTCCTCTTTGCTGGAAACCCCTCTGTCGGTTCTGTGCTGGAGCCTGGGTGAACTGCTGCTGGTTCTGCTGTTGAAAGGCCTGGGCCTGAGGCAACAATGGCCTCGGGTACTGCTGCTGCTGCTGAACTGGAGCTGGGGCTGGTCCTCTCACCGAAGAACTACAAAGGTTGGATGAGGATGGACCTCCCCTATTCAGGCAGGTCCCTATCTGGTGGTCTGCTCCTCCACAAGCCAGGCACAATCCCTGTGCCCTACGACACTCTGCCACTACATGGCCCGGTTTCCCGTAATGAGAACATCCCACCGCGGAAGACTGCTTCTGCTTCTGCTGCTGCGGGTACGTCGGGGTCGAATGCTGAACCGACGTCACTGAGGTTGCCCGCCTCGGAGTCCCAATGGTTATACCCCTAGCTGCCGGGGATGGAGCTGAAGATTGGTGCATCTGGTTGTGGGACCGCTTCCTGCCTCCGGTCCTGTCCACAATTCTCCGGGAGGTATACTCATGCCTCCTTGCTGCCTTCAACACTGCATCGAACGTCTGGTGCTCGAACTACTCCACAGCCAATAATATCTCTAAGTGCAGCCCTTGCTGGAATCGTTGAGCCCTATCGAACTCGGTTGCCACCAAGGTGGGGGCGAACCTACTCAGCCTAGAAAACTCGGTCGCATAGCCATCGACCGTCCTGCCTCCTTGCTTCAAGTTGGTGAACCGGGTCTGCAGGTCATACCGTGCCACCGCATCGAAGTACTTCATCTGGAACCTCTCTCTGAACGTCGCCCAAGTGACTGGCGCTGCTAATCCCATGGCCTGAGCTGCCCACCAATCGCGAGCCAAGTCTAACAACTGTAGGCGTACCACCGCCACATTCTCATTCTCAGGTGTCCTAGCTGCTTCTAGAACCACCTCGGTATCCTGAAGCCAAGCGTCCGCGGCAACCGTATCTTCACTGCCGTCAAAGAAGGGAGGGTTCAAGCGCTTGAAACTGTTGGCCGCCTGATTCCCTTGGGGACCTCCTCGGTTTAGTGCATCATGAACTTCCTGGTGCAAGGCGTCGCCTCGACGATCTTGGGATGCAAGTAGTTCTCTGATAAGCCCTACCAAAGGTCCCTCATCCTGTCTAGCTGGTTGAGCGGGCGGAGCTGCCTGAACTGGAGGTTCCGAGCCTCCGGGAAGCATAACTCGGAAGGCTACTCCAGAGTGCTGAGCTTGATCTTCCTGGCGCTGGGGTGCTTGTCGAGCTTCCTCTGGCTGGTTGGCAGGTCCGGGAGTAATGCCACTGAAGAAGACGACATAGGGAACAGTAAGGAAAGGACCAGGACAGATCAATGATACAAGCAATGTGATCAGGTCGAGATTCTCAGGGGTTTGAAGATACGAGCAGAGATCAAGGACGAATATTGATTGAGACATCTATTCGGTAAACCCTCACATTTCTTGAATGCCAAGACCTGCATGGGCCACCACTTAAACCATGTCACGCCCCAGAACCAGAATACTGGAGAGCGGGGGCAGACATAGCCAGCTACGTATATTGAAATAGAATACATCTCAACTATACGGTCACGGCTGTCTAGATATGAGGGTTTACTACAAGCCAGCAGTCTCTTAAGGTCAAGCCTATTGTCTCAATCTCAAGCAATTAACAGAGTTACAAGATATTAGAGCATCAAATATATATATATATAAGGCGTCCCAAATATTACATATTGGATGATCATGAAGCTAGTCGTACAAAATGATAGGACTAGCAAGAGTTCAGTCATACATGATCAACCCTAGGATTTGTTAATCATGTTTACAGCCCGTAGGCAAACAGTAAGTAAATGTGCATCGAGCTAACAGGTGCTCGTCGGCTAAACGTCCAAAAAGAATAAATTTACATATAAGTGGGTGAAACAAAAAGGAAAACCCACTCTTGGCCCGGGTTCCGTCTAGTTGTCACCATTGGGCTGGAAGCTTGGTAGATCCTCGGGAGCTGCTCCGAAATCTGGCCACACAAAACCAGCTGGGTCAAACCCCAGAAAGAGCAAGTGCCACAAAGGAGGCCACAAATAAGAACAAAAGCCAGCATATTAGAACATAAAGAATAAAAAAAAGTACAAGTAATAAAGTACACAGGGCGATAAACGACTAGGGACGTGGAACCATTCCGGGAGCCAGGTTACAATCCTTAAACCAAACAAGGACCGGGATTGTACCCCTTCGCCTGAATAGCTCACTGTCTCTACCCATTTATCGTTAGAAATAAGTAAAGCAATCAAGATCAAGAGTTCCAGGTACAGGGGCTAGACAAGACTTAGACAGAGCTGGACACCATCCATTCACAATCGGCTAGGCAAGTACTACGGCTTACTACTTTAACTAACTAGGGTTATCACAAGTCTAATTACTAACAAGATGCAAGTGAGAATTCCAGTCCCAAGCCCTGCAGACTATCCAGTTATCCTTCCGCGGGTTGAGAGTTATAGGTGGGTACATTGCCCGGGAGACAAATGTACCCTTAGGTGACTTAGAGGGTGCAACACATGACAGTGTGCTGGAAATGTGCTCTACTCGTCGGCAAGCTACAAGTCCATTAAAGCGCCCAGATAACGAGATTGCCTGTGACTGGAAATTCTCCATGTTCTAGTTTGATCTAATAATTAGCCTAATCCAATTTAGCGCGAGTCCCTGGCCGTGGTACCCAGGAAGTCACGTCCTAGACATGATGCAAGACAAGACAAGTAGATTGTACAAGCAAGCAAGCATGAACACCCACGGTGCCAAGTTGATTATACGAGTTAATTACAAGTTACAAGTCAAGTCAAGTCAGGAGTGCGCCGCCACGGGCCACTATCAAGTTATCAAGATAAATCATGTCAGGGTGCTTGTTAGGAGTGCACCACTACGGGTCACTGTCATGTCAGGTTGGTTATGTCAGGAGTACACCACTACGGGTCACTGTCGTGTCAGGTTGGTCCTTGTCATACCATGCCATGTACAATAGACATTCCAAACATATTAAGTAAAATCAAGTTCATGACAAAAGGCGTAAGGATATAAAATGGGCGTAAAATATCTAATAAAATATCAATATATATAGGGCTATAGAAGAGCCAAGCTAAAAGAAGAATAAAACCAAGTCTCCATGATTGGACATATTGTGCAAGGGGTCATGAGGTTGGATTGTGCAAGAGTCAAGTACGCCAGGAGGCCAACTGTGCAGGGTGAGCTGCGCAGGGTACCAACTGCGCAGGAGTGAGCTGCGCAGGGTACCAACTGCGCAGGAGTAGATGGCGCAGCAGATGGATTGCGCACAGGAGGATTGTGCAGGGGTAGATTGCGCAGGGGTTACTTTGCGCATGGCTGGCTTGCGCATGGCTAGCTTGCGCCAGCGCAATCCAGCGCAGCGCAAAGCACTGGCCAAGTGATTGTGCAATCGGCCATGCGCTAAAGAGCACAGGCCGGGGGTGCGCAATCGGCCATGCGCTAAAAAGTGCAAGGCAGAGGGCTGTTCTTCCTGGCCGAGAGCAAGTCCAAGAACACCAAGAACTTCAATTCTTCATAACTTAGCCAAATTAAAACTAAATCTAGATTTTCAAGGTTCTAACTTGAGTAAAATCGAATTCTCTTCCACATGGAAGCATCAAAACATACAAAAATCAAAGTTAAATAGATCAAAACCATGTAAATTCGAAAATAGTAAAAACCTAGATCTAGAACAAAGGAAACTCCAAATCACAAAATGTTAAGTTCTAAAGTTGTTCTCCATGGCCTAATCTAGCTAATGGATAAATAAAAAGTGGTGCTTATTTGATGGCAAGGTGCACTTGCCTAATGGGTTGGGGAGTTGTAGAAGAAGGAAGAAGAAGAAAATTAATGGAGAGTAAAGAGGAGAGAGAAAGTTTGGTGGAGATATAATGAGGGTGGTTGTGTTGTGTTGAGGGTAGAGTGTAGGTTAAAGTGTTCCACTCATGATGAACCAAACCAAAACAACTTCCACAAAATAAAACCAAGCCATGGTCCAAAGCCCATTTACGAGAAACCAAAATCCGCAAGTCGAGAAAATTAAAATACGTGCCAAAATCAAATACGAGCATAAATACGTAATACAGGAAATGGGGGTGACAAGGCAGGTAGCCTAATGCTGTATGACGTAATTAAAGAGTTATAGACAGCACTACAAAGGGAAGGATGACCCCATGTTACAGTGGCACGACACCACGATGAGGTACCCAGGTAGGGGTAAAGCCTCGACATTGTAAGCCATGTCGTTGCGACGTAACACCGCAAGGAAGCCTTAGGCTTCATGCTGAGTAGATTGGCACTACAAAGAGGCTGAGACCTCATGCTACAGTAGTATGACACTACGATGAGGTTCCCAGGTAGGGGTAATGCCTCGGCTTTAGGCCATATCATAGCGGCGTAGCACCGTAAGGAAGCGCAAGGCTTCATGCCATGTCTCTTTAATAAAGAACTCACCTATAGTGTATGGAAAGAGATATCAGGCCGTCTCTTGCGGGTAAACTTATAGACGCCCAAAATTATACACTGAAACCAGGCTGGCACAGGACCTTTAATGTGCAGCCAGAAGCACACGTAACTACACTTTGTGAGTGGAAAGAATTATAATTGTGGTGCAGAATTCAAGACGTAGTCCATTCTTGTATCACATTGTTATTTAACCCATGCGGGAAGATTTAAGTCGTCAGCGACATATATCCTAATGCAAAATGGATAGTTACTGTGGGAAACGCTCAACCCTGGACACATATATATGTTGTGATATGTGGCGGATTGTTGGTGCTTTCTTTCATGGAGAGAGCTTGCTCTCAACATGTCTTATAAAATTTTGGTCCCACATCGGAAATGCACCATGAGTTATCTCAACATATATACTTGGTTGTGTTGTTGAGAGATGCATATAGGGTGGTGAAAGATGAACCAAATAAATTTTGAAAATACATAAACTGAACAATTATTTCTAAATTTAGAAAATACAAGAAAATACTCAAATTCAATAAATTGGAAAAGTGGGGTTACACCTGTTGTACTTCTTTCTACATTATTGCATGTTCTCATATTGTACTTGGTTTCTCATCTATTGATTCACTTGTTTTATAGAGTTATGTGCACGTATAGGATATTATTCATTTCTTTTGCTTATTTATTGGTCTTTTTCGTGTTCACCGTGTCTTATAATAGAGTTTTCAGTTCCATGCCATGTTTTCTTGACTTGACTTGATATTTATTGATTGACTTGACTTGTGATTGATTGACTTGACTTGTGATATTCTATGGATTGGGAGTATCTTTCATTGTACTACAATTTATAGAATTTTACTTGACCTTGTATTCCTTTAGAAGAGGAGGTTGACACTAGGATTGGCTATTCTCGATTGGGAGTATCTTGTATTATACTACAATTGAGACATACTATAGATTGGGAGTATCTTATATTGTACTACAGTCTATATGAGTTATTCGATTGATTGTTAGCCAAGTCTAGTATTACATTTCCATATGACATATCGTTTCTTAGATGTTCTTCTGGTACTGTTCTTATCTTCCATACTTGTATTTACTGTCATATTTGTAGACATGTTTTATGTATCTTGCTAGTCCCCTGAGGACCTGATGATCTCTTCAGGTAGTTGATTGCATGGAGTTAGTTAGCTGATCATGATGGTAGTTTATTACTTCAGACTCAGTTATCTTTCGTGATTACATATTCACATCCGTTATTTGTACCCTGCTTGTTAGCCTAGCTTTATAGACTCATGTTATTTCTTTGGAGTCTAATCGGACATATATGCTAGTGGGCTGTAGAACATGAACCATAATGTCCATTTTTGTTTATATTGTTCTTGTGGATTAAGATATAGTTTAACTTACCATATTAGACATGATACCCTATTCTGGACAGCATATACGTATTCGAGTTGGGCTGGAGTCCGCTTGATATGTAGCTGGCTTGCGCACGCGCTCGCATCCCGAAAAATGGGTACGGGTCGTGACAATTGTTCTTGGTTCTCAAAAAATAACAACATAAGTAAAATTTGATATTAATTTTCTACTATTATCAAAAGTTATCCTAAATTTAATTGACTTTCCAACTGTAATCTTGAGGAACAACCTGTAGGGCTATTTTTCAAACTTTATTTGGTTAGGATGGACAAAACAAATCATAATTTTTCTACCAAATAAACATGGACAAAATTGAAATACGATTACGTCTGCCATCCTTTTTTTTCAAATAATTTCTAGTATATATATATATATATATATATATATATATATATATATATATATATATATATATATATATATATATATATATATATATGAGTTTCGTGAAAGATGAACCAAATAAAGTTGGTTTTGGTATTGTTTTTGGTTTTTAAAAAATAGCAACATAAGCAACTTTTGATAATAATTTTCTACTATTGTCAAAAGTTATCCTAAAGTTTAATCGACTTTCCAACTACAATTTTGGGGAACAACCTGTATGACTATTTTCCAAACAAATTAAGCATACACAACCATTATAAAATAATTCAATCCCAAATCCATCATAGGATTTCGTGTGTCGATTTTTGTGAAAAACATACGAAAAATAGTTCGACATGTGAACTTAAAATCAATTATGAACTCAAAATGGTTATTTATACTTTTTCTGTTTAGGCTCTTACAAAAGGGAATTGTATTTGCCAAGGAACCATTTACAATATCCAAGGATTTTCAAGGTAGATTACTAATACTATCCTCAATTTATTACAATTTTAAAACATAAAATTTATAGTTTTCATTATGAAGCAATGATAATTTTGATAATCCACCTTAAAAATCCTTGGATGTTGTAAAAGTCTCCTTGACAATTGTAACTCCCTAAAAAAAATTAAAAAAATACGATACATGTAATCTAACAATTTATCATTGACAAGTTTTAAAAATTAGTAACTAATGAGCTAGGATTTTTTTTCTTCCAAAAATGGTAAACGATTCTGGTAGGGAACCAAAGTGGCCCAAAAGGTGAACAAGGTTCTGGATGTGTCGGCCGGCCTAAATGCACCAGCCAGCAAGCCACATTATTTTTGGTTTTTTCTAAGGGCACTACCAAAATTGCTTGGAGGCATCACTTACTTGGGGGCAGTCCAAGAAGGTGGAGATTTGCTAGGGGGTACCCAAAACTTGCTAGGGGGCAGCCTAACCCTCCAAACCCTTCATTTCATTTCATTTCATTTGTCATTCTACACTTTCTCTCCTCAAGAAGAAAAAAAGAGCTCTCTCCCTCTCCCCTCTCCTAAAACCCTAATTTCTTCTTCTCTACCACTCCACTCCCAATTCCTCCACCAAGATTTCTTTTACAACCTTCGTAGATTCGAAGAGATGACACGAAAGTCAAAGCAATCGGAATCTAGGTATGTTCTTCCCTAATTTCTTCGAGAATTTTGTACATTTTATTCAAAATCCTAGAATATTTTTAATTCTTAAAAAAGTTTTGATAAAATAGGTTTAGAATCTCTTTATGGTTCTCTTCCCTAATTTTCGAACACAAGAAATTCATATTTTATGTTGAAACCCTAACCCTAGAATACGACAAACTAACATCTCGTTTTGGCAGTTCGGGTCTCATAACAGTAGGACTGCCAGGCATGTGGCAGTCCTAATGTAAATCAGGACTGCCACAGTCCTGGCAGTCCTCTTGTGAAAGAGGACTGCTAGGACTATGACAGTCCTGATTTATATTAGGACTGCCACATGCGTGACAGTCCTACTGTAATGACATATGGGGGGTGGGTAACTGCATGATGCTCATATGCGGGGGGTAACTGCATGTCCTATTTCTGTTTCTATTATTTAATAACTGTATGTTGTTATGCAGTCCACCGCCCGCTAACAAAAGAATACGGCCCACCGCGTCAAAGCGGAAGGAACGTGCGGGACGTCCTCTCGAGCGTCCGATAACAATTTTTGAACCGGCGTCCGAAGCTCGGAGAGGTTGCCAAAGTGACACTAGTGTCGTGGTCGCCAACAAGCTTGATCGCATCGACGACGTGGTCGACTTCCCCTTCATGAACAATAGGGAGTCTCGTTCAAAGGCTCGGCATGATATATAGTTGGATCTGGATATTTTTCTTATTTCAAACTTAAGTTGGATGTGGAATAGTTATGTACTTGTTTGAAACTTAATTTGGATATGGAATCTTTGAAACTTAAGTAGTTGTGATAAATTATTGTAGTTGTGATGAATTATTGTGATGAATCTTAAGTTGGATGTGGAATATTTATGTAGTTGTGATGAATTATTGTTGTTTATGTACTTGTGATCAATTGTTGTTTTTTATGTACAAAGTATCAGTATCAGGACTGCCAGCCCAATGGCAGTTCTACACTAAAGTAGGACTGCCAGGGTGCTGGCAGTCCTGACTGAAACTTGCTGCAACAGCAAGTTTGAGTTAGGACTGCCAGCACCCTGGCAGTCCTACTTTAGTATAGGACTGCCTGGGGGGTGGCAGTCCTACTTATCAAACTCTGTGAGGAGCTCCTCAACTGAAAACTCTTTCACAGAGTATGATAAGTAGGACTGCCAGTCCCATGGCAGTCCTACACTAAAGTAGCACTGCCAGGGTGCTGGCAGTCCTGACTGAAACTTGCTGCATTAGCAAGTTTGAGTTAGGACTGCCAGCACCCTGGCAGTCCTACTTCAGTATAGGACTGCCAGGGGGTGGCAGTCTCACTTATCAAACTCTGTGAGGAGCTCCTCAACTGAAAACTCTTAATTTAGCACGGAGAATGTCTATTCTCCATATAATTTAGCACGAAGAATGGCCATTCTCCGTGTAATTTAGCACGAAGAATGGCCATTCTCCGTATAATTTAGCGTGGAGAATGACTATCTGATCCAGTATCAGGACTGCCACTCCCCTAGCAGTCCTACATTGAATTAGGACTGCCAGCACCCTGGCAGTCCTACTTCAGTATAGGACTGTCAGGGGGTGGCAGTCCTACTTATCAAACTTTGTGAGGAGCTCCTCAACTGAAAACTCTTAATTTAGTACGGAGAATGGCCATTCTTCGTGTAATTTAGCACGGAGAATAGCCATTCTCCGTGTAATTTAGCACGGAGAATGGCTATCTGATCCAGTATCAGGACTGCCACCCCCTAGCAGTCCTACATTGAATTAGCACTGCCAGCACCCTGGCAGTCCTAATTTAATGTAGGACTGCCAGGGGTGTGGCAGTCCTATTTGTAAGTCTTTGTAATTTAGTACGGAGCACGGAGCACGGAGAATGGTCATTCTTTCCGTGTAAATTAACACGAAGAATGGTCATTCACCTACGTTTTAAAACTGGGAATAACCATTCTCTGTGTAAATTAAGACGGAGAATGGTCATTCCGGTGCATTTTATGGTCAGTTGAAACTTTGGAGGGCCATAACTTTTGACTGGGAGGTCGAAACGAGGCCCGGTTTATCGCAAAATGAGCGTATCTTTGAGGAGACTGAGATTAACTGCTTCACCGTTAGACGGCCTTCCGAAATTTTATAATTGCAAAAAAAATGATGTTTGGACCTCCGTTTTAGCATTTTTTGTCGAAATTTTAGAATCGCAAAAAAATATATGTAGGACTGTCAGGCCCCTGTCATTCCTACATATGTGAAGGACCGCCACCTCTCTGGCAGTCCTAATCTATGATTGGGACTGCCAGAGAGGTGACAGTCCTCTGTGTCACAATCCGATTTTTCATCCGATGACAAATTAAAATTTAGTTATAGAGGGCTTCCGTTACATCAAAGTATTCTTCGGACGTGGCGGGAAGAGAGTATACAATATTTGATGATCCCGGTTGTTCCATGTTCAATATTTTTATACATTAAACACATAATTTAACTTTTTATATGTGAAATTCATGTTTAAAACATTAAACATATATTAATTCGATGACTTACTAATAAATGAGAGAAGCCAATGACCTAGAGTTGAGGAAAAAATTTGGGATAAAAATTAATGACCTAAAGTTGAGAGAAAAATTTGAAAAAAATGTATGTTGGAAAAAAACTTGGATTAAATTCTTTGACCTAGAGTTGAGGGAGAGAAGAAAAGAGTTGAGGGAGAAAAGAAAAGAGTAGAGGAAGAGAGAAAAAGAAAACAAAAGTTGGTATTTATACTTTTGCTTGGACTAGCCCCAAGTAAAAAAAATTGATGGCAAACTTGTAATATTTTAAAATATTTTTGGGCTAGCTCCTAGCAAAAAAAAAAAAAAAAAAAAAGAAGTGGTGCCCTTAGAAAAAATCTTATTTTTTTATGCTCCATTCTTCGCTCTATTCTTCTGTGACCGGCGCAGAGAGGAGACGTAGATCTGTCCTTCTTCCTCTTCTTTGATTTATATTCCGCGATCTTGAAATTGTGTAGTTACAGTACCGTGTTTATCGATCAGAAAGAATCTTGGAGAGGAGTAAACTATAATGGGGAAAGAAGAGGAGAAGGAGAAGAACAAGTATAGCATCATCATTCCCACTTACAACGAGCGACTTAACATCTCCATTCTCGTCTACCTCCTCTTCAAACACCTCCAGTAAGTTCACATGATATTTCTCTCCTCTTCACTTCTCTTTCCCCCAAATTATATATTATATTATAATATATTAATTTGTTTATTAATCAAAACCAATAACATCTCATCCTGCCTGTTGATCTGAATTGTTTCTGACCACAGCATGTATGTAGTATGTATCTGGCGAGTTCAATTTTGTACCAACATCTGTGGCATATTATTCAGATCGAACCTACTTATGTTGGTAGGCCACTGAATGTATATTTTAAATAAAATGTTATGAGCACTCGTACCACAACACAACCTGGTTGCGTTGCACTCCCTGGCGTGTGTTGTTATTGACCCATTGAAAATGAGTTTCATCATTTGCTGCTTCCTTTTTGCATCCGCGTTGGTTAGCAGTTTCCTCACTATTTGAGGCCTGCTGTATGCTGTACCAAAGCTATGTTGAAAGGGGACAGATACTATCCATACACGGTCACGTGGACGCAGCAACGGTTTTTGGTTTTCTAGTGTATTTTGTCGTGTCTGATAAGTGTATGACGCGACACGGGGGGACAACGCTTATTTTTTAATTTTGCGACTCGTTTCGCTTGGGAGCTTTATGCCTGGGGCGATATGGACCCTTTGCGTCTCGAGTGCGTCTTGCGCCTTTGACTACCTTGGAAGAACATGGGTAGCGCTAATTATGTTCTCGGGATACAAACCTTGAGAAATCGTTCTTAGAAGATCCTTGGTTTTTCTCAGGAGACTTACATAAAAAAAATCTTAGAACATTTCTGCATCAATATCTGGTCAGGTTTTTAGAACACTGATTGCTGCCTGCATCGGTGTTTGGTTAGATCTGATTCTGGCTATTCGTTAGGGTTTCAATAATGTCTTATAAGAATATTAGTTGCATGAATTGATCAAGCGGAAGAAAGAGAAAAAAGAGAGGAGTCGAGTATTATGGGAAAGGAAGAGGAGGAGGAGAAGAACAAGTACAGCATCATCATTCTCACTTACAACGAGCGACTTAACAATTCATACATAACAACTTAACGTAATTCACGCAAACATTTAGTGTCAAGGGCGTGTCCCTGCCTCAGGTTCTAGCGCATCGTAGGCGTGTTTCTAACTCATTTGCACGAAGTACTCTAGTTCATTTGGTGTGTTATATTCAAGCCTGTTCAGAAGGCGCTTCGTTCAGTTCCACCATTGTTTAGCTTACTCAAGTTGTCAGGATGTGTTATACTCAGCTGTTGTTTAGATATATTTCATTCAGTAACATAGCATGTCCAGCTAGTCAGATTTACTTGTTTCAATGCAAGATTTCGCACGCGGATTGCCGCAATCGGGCCAACTTAATCTATATGCACCGGTCGCTGGCATCACAAGCCATTTTGGACATGTTCCCCTTGGTATTCTCACCTATTATAGCGTGATGGCTGGTACACCTTGATAGTCTTTTGAAATACCCGGCCTTACGTCTCTTGAGTGGCCGAGCCCCCACCCAAGCAGCCCGTAAGCTATGATTCTGCCTAGGCCGGCCACGATGTCTCGTTGATCGTTGCCTTGGAATCCCTTTTTGATTCTTTCTCCCGTATACGAGTGGGTTGTCTGCGACCATTTCGTATTGTCTTGTTATTTTAACTTAACGGCTGTCTTTGAGCCATAGGCTGTCTGTGAGCCATAATGCGTTATCGACCAGGTTGACGGTGGCGTCCGTACAGCGTGGGTAGTGAGCCCCGTTGCACGTCCCCGTTTCTGTCAAATGAAGAGATCCTTGTCTTGGAAAAGAAAGATCCGGAGATGATGGCTGTTTTCAAAGAGGTGGCGAGCCATCATTATCTGATGCAACGGAGGAACAAAGGCAAGTCTCAGCCTCATGTGACTGCTTAGAGGGATTACGTCTTCAAGCAGGATTTGGCAGACTCCTCGAAGATCCGGTTTATGATTCCGCAAGGGCTGAAACCTGCGGAAGTAACTTCCGAAATGAGCCGACTAGACGAGAGGGCTCCTCGTTCAAATGAGAGTGGCGAAAACGCGTATAGCTGCTTCTGGCACTGTGTGCATCGGATGTCATCTAAGGCAGTGTTGACGGCATACTTGATGATATGGCTCCGAGATTGTGTGTTCGCGGGCGGATCTGGTTCTGTGGAGAGGGTACACCGGAACCTCATTTTGCCAGCAGTGAAATTGGCTTTTTGTTGCCCTTTGGCTCTCCTCCCCGCGATGGTGTGTAACCTGTTGCGGGGCTTGAGGACCTTTGCTGAGGATGTGATCCATGGGAGAGGTAGGAACGACAACTTTTTCCGGGCCGAACTACCATTCCATTATCTGATGGGATGGTTGATTCTACATCATCCGAACGTGATGAGTCCAGGCCCGGAGGAGGATCACGTTGAAGGTGACGTTGGCCTTTATCCGCTGCTTCTACAAGAGGAAGTGGTTGCACACTGGCGTCCCCGTCTGCAGGAGAGTCTTGTCTTATCTTCAGGGGTGGGAGATCGTCAAGGTCAGTCCCATCTTCAAAGATTTCGAGGCTGACCAAGATTTGGACGACTCTGGTGAGGATGCGATTACTTTGTCGAAATGGAATTTTCGTTGGTTGCAAAGTATCCGGCCTTTCCACTTGGTCTACCGTAACCAAAATAAGTGCTATCTGGAGCCATATCTGCCAAGCCGGTTTGCTCGCCAGTTTGGTTACACCCAGCTAATGTTACGGAATCCCAGTAACAGTCTGGGGTTTGCCGGGAGTTTGCTGGATGGAGCCCGGGGCTGGCAATATTACAATGCCGGGTGTACTGATGTTCGTTTCACTACGCCAGTTCGTAACCCTCGGCCACAGATCCTGTATTCGACCGTTAAGCTGTATTGCACCATGAATACTGTGTCTCCGGATTATGATAGGGAGACCAGTTTCATCATTGGAACTCAGCTAGAGGCTACGACGAATATGTTGGTGGCGGCTCGGTCATATCGTCCACCAGAGTTGGCGGGATATCAGACTGCTGCTGTAGCATCAGTGAGAGATCCCCCTGCTGGGAAGAGGCGGGCTGACGCAGAAGCCGGTTCGTCTGTACCAAAAAGGTCGAGGAAAGTGACGACTCCCAAGGCTGCGTCAATGGAATCAGTCCCTGCTGAGGTAAAGAGTCCTCCGCAATCTGGCTCATCTTGTCATTTTGGTGACCTGTGCTTTTCTTCTTGTAGGGATCGTCGAAGAAGAAGATCCGTGTTTCGAAACCGGGCGTCAGTAAACCGAAGGAGGTGGCAAGCTCCTCTGATGAGCGAATTCCTCCGATGGTAATGTCTCCAAGGGAGGAGAATCCTGAAGATGTTGTTCCTGCGGAGATTTTAGTATCTCCAGGCTATGTCGGAAGAGACACTGAGGTTGCAGCAATTTCCGGGATGGTGCAAGCCGCCGTGGAGGCCTTGGACGTTGAGGGTCCTGCGGACACGGGGCTTCCAGATGAGGAAGTGGAGTGGAGTTCGTCATCTTCAGATGACGTTCCTCCAGAAATGCATGAGCCTGCTGCGGGGGCAACAAACATGATTGAAACAGAGGAGAGGGTTGATTCCCCTCCCTGTCATGATGAGGGGAGGTCGGCTGCACCGTTGTCGAGCCCTACCCCAGACTCAGCAGCGGAGGCTGAGGTGGCTCCCGACCGGGAGGAAACGACAGATCCTATCCCCGCCGAGGGATTTGATGGTGAAAGTGAGACTCGTCCGCCAATCCTGACTCCAAGGGGGTCGAGTCAGGAGACAAGTGTTGATCTCACTGTTCTGCCGGAGGGGGAATGTCCCGTACTGTCTGCTGATAGTGCGTTGGGGGCGGATGAGGTAGCCGCTGACGTCGGTGGTTCTTCCGAGCTTGAGAAGGGTAAGGGTTTGCCGGAACCCTCTGTTACTCCTACTTGGGGTACGATATCGACGCCTCTCTCGGCTCCTTCTATTCTTTTGGCTCCTCGGGCTAGTAGTCAAGCCCCTGTTGAGGAAGAGCCTGTTGATGCCGAGGTTCCAGCCTCGCAGGTTGAGGCCAGCGGGCCTTCTTCTGGTCCGCTATCTAGAGTAGCTCCTCCGACTCCTGCTATGACGCCGCAGGTGCTGGCGGATGCAGATGAATATGTGAAGTTCATCATCGAGGCGGTGTACAAGATGCTGCAGAGAGGCGTATCGGTAGTGATAAACGCCAATGGGAGCTTTGCGACGGCAAAAACTCTGGCACTGCCTTACATCAATCTGATACGTTCCCACCAGGGCTATGATCATATGGCCGAGATTCTGGAGGTCTCGGTGGCCGAGTTGGACCAGTTGCTTTTCGAGTTTCAGTGTATCCAGCGAAATGATCTCTCCGTCCTGATAGATGCGGAAAAGGAGAAGTTGATCGCTGAGACTGAGTACTCTTATCAGGCCACCGTGGGTGTCTGGGAACACGAAGTAGCTGAGAATGAAGCTGCGGTGGAGAGGTTGTCTCAGTCTACGCAGGAGAAGGTGGAGTTGCGAGCTGCGTTGGGTGCTAGTATTGCGGAGGTTGATGCCCAGATTCGCCGCCTTGAAGACCAGCGGGCCCGACTCTTGCTGAGCGTGTCCAGGCTGAACATGTATTATTTAAGGAGGAAGCAGCTTTCACCCACCGGGCTTTTACCTTGGCTCAGCAGCGGCAACAGTTGGATGAGAAGCATAAGGATGACACTTCTCCTGAGGCCATAGAAGCGATGCGTCAAGAAGCCGAACGCCGGGTCCTGGCGACCGTAGAGACTCGGGCGACAAACTTGAGGCGTCGGATTGAAGAGCTTTCGGCCAACCCCGGGGAGGTTTAGGGATTGTAGTCTCTTCTTTTTGTGTATTTGCAACTCTTGCTGGGGAGGTGTAATTCTTTACTCTTTTTGAAAATAAAGAATACAAAGTTTTTGTGGTGTGTTCATTTTTGCTGTCATGAACTTGATGATTTGTATGGACCTATTATCTTTTGCGCACCTTGGTTTTTTAGGTACAGATAATAAGTTTGAGAGAATCGTCATGTTTGCTCAGAGGTGATGTGTACGTGGCAAATATGGGATTCAAATGATAGAATCTTCCTACTCAGAGGTGTTATGGACGTGGTATGAATGACTCTGGAGAAATACGCGGAACTACTCAGAGGTAATGTGAACGTGAAAGTTCTGCGATCAATGTACGGTAACGCAGGGGTTGTCTGTACGGGATGTTTACTTAGAGGTAATGTGGACGTGGTAAACATGATAGGTAGCGTAGTCTTACGGAGTGTAAGATTCTGCTTTGTAGGGCGTAGGGGAACAACTCAGAGGTAATGTGGACGTGGTTGTCCTTCTACTGGAGGATGCCACAGAACAGCTGGGTTCCGGAAGCGTACGATTTTGTGGAAGAGAATTGTATGTGAGCCCTGATGATTGGGTCCACAGATCCCCTTGTGGAAGTACATGTCTGAAAGATGTCAAGAGTAGTACTTCTTTAGGAACTTGCCGTTGATGGGCATTATGAACAAGTCCCCGTTGGGTTTAGCGAGGCGGTAAGCACCGTTTGAGTATACCGTCTCTATGATGAAAGGTTCTTCCCACTTGGGCTCGAACTTCCCTGGTGTCTTGTGAGTCAACACCATCGGCCTCCTGACTGCCAGAACCAGGTTGCCTACTTGGAAAGTCCTCTGCATGACCTTCTTGTTGAAAGCCTGTGATATACGGGCTTGGTAGAGTTCGATGCGTTGTTGAGCTAGGAGACACTTTGAGTCAAGTGCCTCCAGTTCTCGCAGACGACGACGTTGATTGTCTTCTTCTGTTAGTTGGTTTGTGATTGCTACACGGAGTGAGGGTATCTGGATCTCGAGAGGTAGTACTGCTTCGCTCCCGTAGACCAGGGAGAATGGTGTGTTGCCCGTCGGGGTCCGTACCGTTGTGCGGTAGGCCCAAAGGCATTCGCCGAGCTTTTCGTCCCAGTCGCGTTTATTGGATGACACGACCTTTTTGAGTAGCCTGACGATAGTCTTGTTGAACGCCTCGGCCAATCCGTTTGCTGCCGGATTGTAGGCGGTTGAGGCCACGTTTTGAATGCGATTCTTGTCACAGAATCTGCTGAAAATATAGCTGGTGAACTGAGGACCGTTATCGTGGATAATCCTCCGGGGTACCCCGAAACGGTAGATGACATGATGCTTGATGAAGCTGATCACCCTAGAGCTCTACACTTCCGCCAGTGGAACTGCTTCTGCCCATTTGGAGAAGTAATCGGTGATGGCTAGGATGAAGCGGTGTCCCCTCGATGAAGGAGGGGTGATCGGTCCTACAATGTCCATACCCTAAGCTTCGAAGGGCCAAGAGGCGACTGTAGGATGTAGTGGTTCTGACGGTGTATGGATGAAGTCTGCGTGAAGCTGGCACGCATAGCACTTTTTAGCATAGTCGACAGCGTCAGCGGCCATGGTTGGCCAGTAGTAGCCTATGCGTCGCAGTCAGTCCTGCAACTTAGGGCCAGGTTGATGGGTCCCGCAGGTTCCATCGTGAGCTTCTCGAAGGGCTTCGGCTGCTTCTTCGTTGGACAGACATCGCAGGAGAAGTCCATCGTAGGAGCGTCGGTACAGCATTTTAGTAGCTGTATCGTAATAGAATCGAAGGGAGCGCCTCCTGACTGAGACGGCTTCTTTCGGGTCCTCTGGGAGAATTCCGTAGATAGCGAAGTCGATGAACGGGAACCTCCAATCTCGGACATTAACACCAGCACTTGTTGACATGGCATGGGCCATTTGTGAGCATAGGTTGTTTTTAGGACAGACCAAGTCTCGACCAACTACCATGACGTAGTGTTGAGTCCCGAGGGGTGCTGCCAATGAGGCTGCGAGGCCAGCCAGAGCGTCAGCCTCCAGATTTTGTAAACGAGGTACTTGTTCGATGAAGAACTTGGTGAAGGTTGAAATGATGTTCAATGCAACTTCATGGTAAGGGATCAGATCTTCATGGCGAACTTCGTATTGCCCTCTGATCTGGTTAACGACGAGTTTTGAGTCGCCGTGGGCTTCCAGATGATTCACCCCCAGCTGTTGTGCCAGCTGGAGTCCCATGATGAGTGCATTGTACTTGGCAACATTGTTGGAGCACGGCTTCGAAAGGGAGTAAGCACGCTGGATGACCAGCTGATCGGTGGAGACTAATACTACCCCCACTCCTGTGATGATTTGGCCTTTGGAGCCTGTTCTTGAAGTGCCATCGGAAAACATCCGCCAGACGGAGCTTTCTTCGGTGACGTTTGATTCTTGGACCTCATCCGGGATGTCTTCATAGAGTCTTGAGGACTCTGGGATGGGGTGCGCAGCTAAAAAGTCTGCCAGAGCCTGACCCTTAACGGCTTTTTGTGGAACAAACACCATGTTGTATGGCGTTAGCAAGATCGCCCATGTGGCAAGCCGGGAGTTTAATGATCCTGGCTTCGTCATGAGAACTCTGAGTGGATTGACTCGGAAAATGACATGAATTGTCTGGCCCGAGACATAATGGCGAGTCTTCTGGATGGCGAACACCAAAGCCAAGCACTCCTTTTCGACGGGGTTGTACCGGTGTTTGGCCCCGATCAGTGTTCTACTGAGGTAGTAGATAGCTTGCTCATAGCCTGTATCCCTGTTCTGAGCCAGCAGAGCGCCGAGGGAATGATCCATGGCACGGATGTAGAGGAGAAATGGTTTGCCGGCGACGGGTGCTACCAGGACTGGCGGGCTCGTCAAGTAAGCCTTGATGTCGTCGAAAGCTTTTTGGCATTCCTCTGTCCAGACGTAAGAGACTCCCTTCTTCATGAGCTGGGTGAAGGGTTGACATTTTCCAAAAAAGTTTGCTATAAACCTCCGAATATATGCCAGACGTCCCTGCAGGCCTCGAAGTTTTCGGAGGTTCTTCGGAGGATCCATGTCAAGGATGGCTTTGGTCTTCTCGGGATCGACATGAATGCCTTTCGCCGTGATAATGAAGCCCAAGAACTTTCCGCTAGAAACCCCTAGGAAGGATTTAGCGGGGTTCATCTTGAGTTGATGCGCTCGCATAAGATCGAAGACTGTCTTGAGGTCTTGTAGGTGATCACCTTTGAGACGGCTCTTGACTGCGATGTCGTCAACGTAGCATTCGACTGTCTTGCGAAGATGCTGACGGAAAATGGTGCTTATAGCTCGTTGGTATATCGCACCAGCGTTCTTCAAGCCGAAGGGCATCACTGTGTAGCAGAAAAAACCTTTCGGAGTCCTGAATGACGTGTGTTTTGCGTCATCGGGGAACATCTTGATCTGGTTGTAGCCCGAATACCCGTCCATGAAAGACATGCGTTCGAAGCCACATGTGTTGTCGATCATCATGTCGGTGATTGGAAGCGGGAACTCGTCCTTCGGGCAAGCGGAATTGAGATCCCTGAAGTCGATACAGACTCGTATCTTCCCATTCTTCTTGGTGACAGGGACAACGTTGGCTACCCAATCCGGGTGTTGTTCTTCACGGATGAAGCCGCTGGTCAAGAGTTTGTCTACCTCCTGATCAATAGCGTTCATGATGTCAGGACGAAAACGTCGCTGTTGTTGCTTTATAGGCTTGGCATCAGGTAAGATGTTGAGCCTATGCATCGCGATCCGAGGATCAAGTCCCGGCATATCTTTGTAGCTCCAGGCAAAGACATCGATATATTCTTTAGCCAGCTAGATTAAAGATTTCCGATCTTCTTCTTTTAGGCTTTTGCTGATGAAGATGGGTTTGGAAGAAGATCCATCCCCAAGGTCGATCTGCTCGACTTCGTCTTCCGTAGGGGGTTCGCATAATTCAAAACGAGACTCCCACTGTTCTCCTAGGCGTTGAGCCCAGGGTTCTTCTTCGAAGAATTCTGGCGTTTGGTCTTCGCCTTCATCTTCTGGAGATTATGCAGATGTCATGTTGGCTGATAGCACTCTCTTGAGACTGAGCCGATACTGGTATCGGAATCCCAAGTTGATGCTTCGGACGAGTGAGAATGTTCTACTTCTTCTGCCTCCGAACTCTCTGGAGTTGACGGTGGCGTGACATAGCCACCCCCCGTCGAGTTCGATTATAGTAGTCCTGCGGCTTTCCTTTAGGTGTTGGAAGCCGGAGAGGGAGACGTCGACCCTTGTCGTAGTTCAGGCCTTTGTTGCTTTTTAGGTCGTAACCCATCTTTTGGATGAGGTACTTTGCCTTGTCTGTGTACCGATAGGCTTGTATTCTGTCGGTATCCGGTTCTTGCTCGAGTGGCGGGAGGTCTTGATGACGCTCGACTTTGCCGAAGATGATGGATTCTTCGTCTCGATTCCGCGGTGGGACTACAAAACAGACCCCTTGGGACGGGACTACTCGATTTACATGATGGATGGTCATTATTTGTGTTTGCAACGACCGTAGAGCGTTATCTAATGTATACATGGCATTCCAATGTGGAAGACTAAAATAATTAAAAGACACTCTATTATTGATGAAACACGAGATTTTATCCCGCGGGATTACATTGTCCAGGGAGGGTGCATCTACTTCAGCAGAGATATATTCCCCTAGCTCTTCATCTGTGAGTACTGGGATTGGATCGGGAGAGTCCACCACAGCTTTAATTTTGGGGTCCGAGAGGGCTATGTGGGCCTTCTCCGGCAGCTTAGATGAGGTAGATGATTGCGGCGGCTTGCCTTTAAGACGCACCTTCAAAGGTGCCTCAACTGCGCCTTCAGTAATTGGTGCCTTCCCCTGTAGTTTTGCCACAAGGGGAGCCGATGTTTGAGGCGGCTTTCCCTTGAGCCGTATCTTCAAGGGAGCTTCAGTAGATGTTCTACCTGGAGCAGTTGGTGTTTTCCCGGGTAGCTTGATGTTCATGGGAGGCAACTTCTGAGGCGGTTTGCCTTTGAGTCGGATCTTCAAAGGAGCGTCGGGAGTCATCTCTGGCTCCATGTCGGGCTCTGCTGCCGTTTCTGCTTCATCGTCAGCATCATTGGCTTCCTCCTCGTCAGGTGACTTGTACAAGGTAGAATCAGTGAAGTAGGTTTCGACCCCTTGAAAGGGTCAATGTCCGCGAACTCTGTCCGGATGACGTCATTGGTGGATACGTACTTCATACATTGGTGGAGTGTGGATGGCACCACCATGTACTCATGCAGCCATGGACGACCTACTAGGAGGTTGTAGTTGACGTCGGCGTCCACGACATAACAAGTTACCTCGGTCCTAAGGTTACCGATATGGCACTTTAGCCGTATTTTGCCCAGCGGCTCGCTTTTGCTAGCGTTGAAGCCACTGATTGTTGTGTTGGAAGGCGCCAATCGGTACATTGGGATCCCCAGTGTTGAGAGCAGCGTCTTCGGGATGATGCTGAGGGAAGACCCCAGATCGATCTGAATCCGCTTCACCTTGACAGAACCGATATAACCGTATAATACAGCGGCCTGTTGTGTCGGTTGTGCTTGAGCAGCATGTCTTGTTGGGTGAAGGTTATATTGGGGACAACCTCATCCGCACAATGACAGTGCGCACATGTAGTCGGAAGATCTTCAGGCTGCTTGACCTGACTGATGAAGGATTCAGCATCCTTCAGGGCTTCACAGAGAGCTTCACGGATGTCCTTGGAAAGACGAAGGAGCTCAAACAGAGATAGGCGGGCAGGAGTTCTGGCAAGTTGTGCCAGTATGTCGAAGTTGTGGGGCTTGGCTAGCCCCGAAGCATTCTCCTTTCGCAGAGGCCTATCGAAACGAGCCTATACATGCTTCTGCTTATTGGCTGCTGGAGGCTTAGATGGGCCCTCTTCCTGGGCAGCAGGGACGGTGCAAGGAGGCACCACCTCGACGGCAGCTTCGTCGGGTTGGGCGTTCTGTTGTGAACGCGTCTGTACAGTAAGTGCCTCTTCCGCAGAGGAAGAGACCATGCGGCAAGACTTGATCTTCCTGCCTTTGGTTTTGGAGGCAGAGCATACCTCCGGTTGAGTAACCTCGGAGACAAGATCAGGGTGAACCCATAAGATCTCTCCCCGAGATGTGGTGAGTGGGATTCCCACTCACGTTGTCACGAGCAGGTGGTAAATTAACCACCTCCATTGTCGCCTTTGGGATGGGGACGATGCCATCTTGCGTTGTAGTTGGCGGCAAGGTGCCGAACTGTAGTGACACCACATTGGCCGAAACCGTCTTCTCCTCGTAGTCGACGGAGATAACATCCGCATTGATCATGCACTGGATGTAGTTTTTGAGGACGTAGCAGTCCTTGGTTGGGTGTCCGACAAACCGATGGTAGTGACAGTACCTCGGATTGTCCACTTTCCCAACCTCGTCTGGACGCTTTGGGTCCGGCAATTTGATCTTGTCACCCTGCTTCAGTATCTTGAAGAGTTGCAGGGTGTCTTCATCGTTGAAGGAATAAACCTTCTTTGGCCTTGGTGCAAGTGGAGGCTTCTAAGTAGGCGCTGATGCACCTTTTGAGGCATTGACAGTCAACGCTTGTTTCCCCTTCGTCTCTCGTCCGGGGTTGTTGGCTGCAGGCCGTTTCCCCTTGTCCTCAAAGGCAGAGAAACTAACTCCCATAAGACGAGCATTGGACGCCTTCTTTTCTGCTGCTTCTGCTTCGATGATCAAGGAACTCCAGTCGGGAGGAGTAGAGTTGAGCCAGAGCTTGACTGCAGGCAGCATGTTCATGCTGCAGGAGGAGAGGAGTGCATGTTCTGGCATGTCCGGGGGCAGTCTGAAGCAGGCCTGTCGGAAGCGTTCGATGAATACCCGAACTGTTTCCTTCTCCTTCTGGCGTATCTCTATGAGAGACGCCATTGTCATGTCCTTCCCGCCGTCGTAAAAACGGTCGAGGAAAAGGCGCGTCAAGTCGTCGAAGGAAGATATGGAATTGTCGAGGAGGCTGCAGTACCAGTCGTACGCCACTCCCTTAAGTGCTCCGACAAATATGTTGGTGAGTAGTACGTCCTCCTTCGGAAGATGTCCCGTCTGAGACTGGAAGTATGTCAGATAGCGACGCAGAGAGTCCTTCCCGTCGTATGGCGTCAATGTTTGTGGTTTATATTTAGGAGGATAAACCACTTTGTTCCATTCGAGGGGATAAGGTTGGGGGATGCCCATCTTTTGGCGCTCCTCTTGTCTATTCTTGGACTCAAAGCGCTCACGCAAATCCCTGATCATCTCGACCACGTCTTCCGTAGAGCTGGGAGTCGGGGAAGGTGGTACAGCCTGGAGTTGAGCATTTGAGGGCTCCGACGTCCGTGGTGCTTCGCGGCGATCTGAATCCAAGGATACCCGTTGAAGGGGTACACTTGATTCTCCATTGGCCCCTGGATCAGGACCAGTAGACGGTACCCTGGCCAAAGCCGACCGTATCTCAAACACTGCTTGAGTCAGTGTTTGCATGGAGGCAGAGAGGGTTTTGAGTCCTCCCTCCAGGGTATCCATGCGCTGGACGAGGTCTGCTGGTGGCGCATCTGACTCGGTGTCACCCCCAGTCATGTAGACTGTCATGACACGACTGGAGTCGGATGGATCGGTTGAGGCTTCGCTTTCGGCCTCACTCTCCTGTAGAGGAGTTGTTGCTCCCGGAGCTTCGTCTTGGCTACCCCCAGCTATGTTCTGGAGGACACCCTCGTCTTCAGGAGAAGTATCCGCAAGGGCTTGATTACCCCCAGTTCTGTCTTGGAGGACTTCTTCGTCTTCGAGACTCAAATCCGTAGGGGCTAGACTACCCCCAGCTATGTTTTGGAGGACACCCTCGTCTTCTGGAGAAGTATCCGTAAGGGCCTGATTACCCCGTCCTGTCTTGAAGGACTTCTTCGTCTTCGAGATGCAGATCCACAGGGGCTAGACGACCCCCAGCTACGTCCGGGAGGCTGACTTTGCCTCGAGGATAAGATCCACCCCAGCTGTGCTTTGGAGGACACCTTCGTCTTCGGAAGGAGGATCAACAAGGGCTTGACTACCCCCAGCTTCCTCCAAGATCTTCTTCCTCCCCCGAGTGCCTTCGAACACTCCGGAGGACGAGACAGTTGTCTTGGTTTTCCTCGGTTGGCTCTTGGACAAGGAATTGCCAGTCGTCTTTCGGACTGACGAGGAGTTAGAGATTACATTGCATGAAGCAACCTTTAGTTCTGGCTCCTCTTTTGTTGACACCTTCCCGAGGCGACGTCGGAGGGGTGTCGATGATTGCAGCTGCTGGAACACCGACTGTCTTGGTGGGACTGCTGCCTTGCAACAACAGTTGATGGTGACTACAACACAAGTGTGCCCTGTGAGAGGCACGTCGTGCTTGTCAATCGACTCCCCTGATCGGCGTTTGTGAGTGATCATGTTACGCAGATCGTTGGAGGAGAGTGCCACTTTCGCACCCCCTTCAGGCGCATGGCAAGGCCAAGTGCCGGGGTGGTCAAGCGAATGCTGCGCCCCCTATTCCAACACCAAACAGGCGCTCAGATCAGTAATGGAGGGACAACATTTAAAGTGACTTGAACGAACCTCAGACGCACAATCAGAGGAGGCACGGGAGTTTAAGACCACTGGGTTTGCCTTGCTCGACTTGGTTGCGAATGCAACAGGTGCGCCCAAGTGAAACAAGGACTTTGAAGGTCGGCTCGTTTCTGGCGCAGAAGCACCTGAGTCGACCTTATACAGCTTACCATCAGCAGCGCGCATGATTGTGAGTGCATGCTTCTGGCTTGCTGCTGGCATAGCACGTTTGGGGCGCATGGCCCGTGCTGCCTTGGACTTCTTCGTACTAGCCCGCTGGGGCGCGTAGTACTCAGAATCCAAATTCTCTTCGCCACTACAACGAGTGAGTCTGTCAAAGACAGAGACCTTCTGTGGCGCATCGGAGGTGATGCGCGGGGCATCAGCTGCGCCCCTGCTCCGTCGACGCGTCTTCCTCACCTGAGAGGGAGATGGCTGGGGAATGTGGTCAGCCGCACGTTTCCTCGAGAGATGCGCTGCACCGGTGGGCGCATCTTGGTTGCTGAGGACGTCAGCAGGAAGGGAAGGCTGGATTGGCACATCCCCTTCGGTGGTGGTGCCAGAGGTGTCGACCTTGCGCACCAAGACTTGGCGAGTCTTCTTCGGCTTCGGCAGCCGCTTCGAAGGACTCGCACTGCCTTCAGAAATGAACTCCTCATACGCCTGTTGATTGAGGCGTACGACCAGCGTCTTGTAGGAGGAGCCCACATTCACGTCGTCGGATTGCGACACAGCTTTCTCGGTGGAGGAGAAAGAGGTCCCCAGCAGAGTCGCCAGCTTGTTTGCCATTAAAATCTTTTGATTGTAAATTTCAATACAAACAGAACAATGTTACAATGTAGGACTTATACGTAGTCCTAGGAGCACACTTTTGTTTATCTGGGTCCCTTGTGCCGATGGAGCGAGTGGTAATACGTTGACTCCGTTGACGATCTGACGACGGTTATCGGTTTTCTGAAGGTCTGAGTTGCTCAGGGTGCTGGAGCTTGTGGAGAGGAAGAAGACGTTGAGTGTCTGTATCTGCCTCTCTGTATATCGGCGGTTGTGCGATATGTGATCTCTGTCTTTGTGTCTCTGTGTGTGGAAGAAGGAAATAATCCTTCTATTTATAGCCTGCAGGCTGGCTGCTCATGCGCGCATATGTAGGATGCACCTGTACGTGCGGACGCCACGTGGTGATTGCTGATGGAGGCGCATGGATGATGCGCTTTGATTAAGGAGTTGAATCCTTCATGCTGCTGTTGTGGGCTTGCACGTAGCAAGGGAGAGGATCTTTCTGTTGCGGAGATCTTGGGTGATTAGCACCCTTTCATCGGCTGAATCGAGTCAAAGGACACGTGTCGTAGGCCCATGGCTCGGAGATCTCGAATTTGGTGGGGAATGATCTGGTAGGATGCGCCTGGGATTGGGCGCATGATGAGACTTTGGCTCGTGACCTTTAGAAGTCACGAACCATTCGGGGCGCATGGCTTTTGAGGCGCATGCGAGGCTTCAGTAGTGGCTTTACTTCTGTCTTTAGGAATAAGAGAAAAGTCTGAGGCGCATGGCTTTTGAGGCGCATGCAGAGCTTTAGTAGTGACTTTACTTCTGTCTTTAGGGATCAGAGAAAAGTTTGAGGCGCATGGCTTTTGAGGCGCATGCAGAGCTTTGGGCGCATGGCTGCGGAGGCGCATGCGAGATGGTTGGGCGGCCACGTTGCTGTAACCGCCGGAGGAAAGTAATGATGATGCTGACGTAGGTGACGCTTCGTCTTCTAAAAAAGCTGCCAACTGTTCAGTCCTCGGAAGACGTGCTGCCAACTCTGTCAGGCTTCAGCATTTAATGTTTTTGACAGGTGATGGACTGTTGAGTGGGTGCATCGATCGGCGTTCCACTAGGCGCATGGGGCCGCATGCGGGCGCATGCTTGTGAAGCGCTTGGTGCTGAGGGGCGCGTCTATGTGATGCGCGGTCTGACCGGCACATCCACTTCGCATGACACGTCTTTTGGTGCGACTGTTACGTTCTTCGAGTGCTTTAAATAGCCATTTTTGACTTGGCTGAATTCGAAGCGTCAGGTTCATCACCATTAAATACAAATTCATTGCACGGAATTCGGAGGGCCAGCTACTTGGCGAATGGGTTTGATTTGCCCGACCTATAAATAGTGGCATGGAGAGAGTTTGCTTCTCGTTCTCTCACGTCCTCCCAAAATGAATTTGTTTGCTCGAGCACATTCTGTTGAAGAGATGCTCCCGAGGGTGAAGATGCGACGCATTGTCTTCATTGATGTACTTGAAGGTGACTGTTATATCCAAAAGTCGGAGTCGAGGGCTTCTGAGGCAGGCGGAAGATGCCTGTTGCATCCAAAGATCGGGATGCTCGAGCCTCGTCTCCGTTATGCTGGAAGAGCCGCAGATTGGAATTGCGGTGCTGCGGCTTTGGAGGCTCTTTCTTCTGTCAGAGTGGGTGTTGTTCATTCTGGTTGTGTTAAAAGCTGCTCCTTTAGCCGCGGTTTCGATTGCGGTCTTCCTTGTCTTTGGAGGTTCTTTCGAAGCCTCCCCTGGCCACAGGTTGATTTACGGTGCTCTTCTCTTCCTCGGTTTGGGGAGCTCTTCCTCCAGCTAGAAGGTTGATTGCCACCCTCGTTCTGCTCAATAAATGCTTCATTAGTCGAAGCATTAGATGGCGCATATGCTGACACTTCATGATACGCCTGGCTGGAAGGGCGGCACATAACTGAGCTGCTGAAGGATGCACATAACTGAGGATGCACATAACTGAGCTGCTGAAAGGATGCGCCTGGCTAAGAGCGCTTGGTGGGGTGCGCCTGACTGAGAGCGCATGGTGGGGTGCGCCTGACTGAGAGCGCATGGTGGGGTGCGCCTGACTGAGAGCGCATGGTGAGATGTGCCTGTTTAAGAGCGCATGGTGACTGCTGCGCCTGGCTGTAGACTTAGGGTCTTTTCTTTTTGTAGAAGTTCTCCTTTGTACAGCTTTTTCGAGACATGTAATAGACTTTTATATAAAAATAAAAAAAATCCTCTTTTAATGTCTATACTTTTGCTTTGCTGTGCCAAGTCGTCTGAGCTCCCTGGCGCATGTAGTATTTGGCGCATAGGATTTCTGGTCCTGAAATTCCATGCTTCTACAATAGGTTATTGTCGCCACTTTCTCTTGCCCTTACTTGCCCAATTTATATGAGATTGGTGAACGCCATTGCTTTTAAACATCTCAAACAAGTTCACATGCTCCAACCTTTATTCTCTAGTAGATTGGGTTCCATCCTTAACTTTGGTTTCCAAACCTTCCATTGTTTAGCAACAAAGTCATCTATATTTCTAAAATTGATGCGGTTTGGGAGAAAGAATATTGAATGGAATATCCCCACACCGTGGGTCTATCTAAATACATATTCTTTTCTATTCCCTAGACACCCTTGACATAATAATATTATGGAAGATGAAAATTTCTGTTTTTGAGATTCCTCTCTAATGTTATAGAAAGTGCTAGACGACCGTTATGCGACAAGGGATGCCTAGCATCCATGCGTCTAAGCGGTCGCCGCTCCCCGTCACCCCCCCGTTGTCGCCCAGCACTCCCACGCCATCGCCATGCGATCCCCCGCTCCTCGCCGTGCGCTCCCCCGCCCTCCCAGAGCGACCCTCGCCCTCGCCGCGTGCCCCCTTGACCCTATGCCGCACCGCGCTGTGTCGTCCCTCTGCTGCTGCTGCTCGCTACTGCTGCGCCTCCCCCTCTGGCTACCGGCGCGCCCCATTCTACCCCCCGCGCCCTCGCTCACCACCTGCGACCCCCGCGCTCTGTGCTCCCTGCCCCCGCGCAGCTGCTGTGCTCCCCCCTTTCGGCAGCCGTACCACCCCGCATCCCGTCCCTCTGTTGCTGCTGTCTATTCTCTTTCCCCCTTCTCTCTCTCCAGTAGCCTCCCTCCGGCTACCGGTGCCGGAGAGAGGGGGGCTGCTAGAGAGAGAGAAAGAGGAGAGAATAGAGGGACATCTTTGTCATTTTATTCATTTAGTTAATACCGTTAGGGTAAGGATGGAGGGAGGGTTTTAAGTTAGTAGTTATCAAAGTTGAGGGTATCAAGTTGAAAACTTGCAAAGCTGAGGATATCAAGTTGTAATTTATCCCAAAAACTATACCAAAATATAGATGGTGCTTTTCTTCTTTGTCCTATTAATGATGTTTTTTTCCCCACATAATGTTACTTTTTATAGTATAATGTCGCCTACCATTTAGAACACACAATATACTAGAAGAATTTAGTGATGGACTGTCCGCATTACGTACCTAGGTGTCGATTTTTAACACATTTTATAACATTGTTCCTCTCCCAAACCATGATACCTTGAAATCAGGAAAGTTCTTTGCAGCTTCCAAGTCTCTCCTTGTTTAGTACATATGAGTCGCTATTCCCAAAGCCTTCTCGGGATGTTGTTCAATCTTTACCACCATTTGGTTACCAAACTAAATTCATGTCTATAAAGTTGGTGATGCCCAATTCTCTATGTTTGTTCATTTTAGAAATTCTACCCCACTCCCCCCCCGCGTGCGTGCCAAAGAAAGACCAATCAATGTGGTCTATTTTCTTGATTACCTATATTGGTAGTTGAGAGGAAGACATTAGGTAGTTTTGTAGGCATATTTGTAGGTAGTACTTTGACAAAACTGAATTAATAGAACTTATCTAACACGGATGGGATTGGGGCTTGGGGCTCGAATCGGAATTCTAGTGACAACCAAAATTTTATGAAAATTCTGTCGGAATTCTGGTCAGGTCATCCGGAATTCCGATTGGTGCTTACTTGCTCAAATATTGGCGGTGGAAAAAGAGGTATTCAGGTTGGCCAGACCGGAATACCACTTCAAGGCATCCTTGTCCTATTTTTGATGGATTCCAGATAAGAATTTTGAAATCTTTTATATTTCTTTGTATTTGTCTCTTATTGCTTTCTTAGTTTGAGTAGAACTAGTTTCTTACAGCTTAAGTAGGTTCTTTATTATAAATAGAGCTATGTAGAAGAAGAGGGACATGTTAAGTTGAATAATATTGAATTAGTTTGATTTTAATTTGTTTTATGGGAGTTTTATCTCTTTTGATTCTCCTGTTTTAGAATTGAGGTTACCGTCCTTGCATCTTGGGTCGTTTATTCATCGATCAGTGTTTTTGTGCTATTTCAAGTGGTATCATAGCATTAACGTGTTGTGATCATTTCTAGAACCAACAATGACCGACCAACATTTTCCTAACGAAGGGAAGGAGGATAAAGACCTTTTTGCGACGAGCCGTCGCATTAAAGTCTCTTTGCTGAAATTGAATCTACATACGTCTGACAAGTTGAGTGAGCAGTAGGCTACCAGGAACCATCGAGAAAATAGGTTCAAATCAAGAAACAGAGTCTTGGGTGAGCATCATCTGCGACCTCCTGAGAGATGGTTACGCATCGACATGAGATAATCGACCACAGAGTGCTCGTGTGGATTCGTCTAGAGTGAGCAAGGAAGGGTATAAAAATCTTGTCATGAGGGGTCGTGATAATGATTTTGACGGTGACAAGATGACTAATTGAAAAACGACTAATCGACGGTGCTATCACTATTGGGATGGCGTCAATGGATGCGGTCATTTTGACTACTATAAAAGGAACGACTTCCACAGCGACTGTCGCTTTGAAGATTGATTACGGTTACATTTATTAACACATCAGTCGTAAGGAGGAATCTAGAAAGGAAGATGCGTTCCTTGGTGGGGTACGAAAGATTGTGCTAACACCCGAATACGATAATTTCGTGCAAAAATGACAACCTGTTTCAAATCCGTTGACAATGACAGTTTTGGGTCGTGATTGACAATGACAAGCATGAAAACCTTATTAGTTGATGGTTGGTCGAAGATGTAGGGTTGGCATAGGAGAAGCACCCGAACCTGGACACGTACTCTATTAGAGGGGTTCAAAAAGTGCCAAAGCGTCCAGGTGACGAAGTGGTGTCGAGTTTCTTTCTTCATCTACTCTTATAGAGATGAGATCTGCTTTGATATGATGGACGGACTCAACATCTTCCATGTGTTGCTCGGGAGGCCATGGCAGTTCGATATTGATACGGAATACGATAGGTGCAATAACATGTATCGGCTAGTGAAGGATGGGACAAAATAGAAACTTACACCTTTACAAAAAGTACTCGAATCAAATCTTTACAAGAGGAGGAAAAGACTTATTTTTCTTTGGCACTCTCCTTGAAGGAAGCGGATGCAGACTTCAAGTAGGCATGTGAGATGCATGACTTGGAAGTTGGAAGTGAAAGGAAGCATAGAGCCGAAGATTCAACAAAGGAATGAGCAAGTCTAGCAAGGGTTCGCTTGTACTCGCCGAGGTTTGCCACTTCCTTCTGGAGGAACTTTCCCAAGGGCTACCACCTATTTGCGACATCTAGCATTCATCGATCGCGTTCCCGATGCGTTTTGTCGTACATGCTACAATCCTGCATGCGTCCGCAGGAGAATGAGATTCTTCGAAAGAAGGTAAGAGGACTTGATGCAGAAGACTTCATAGTCGAGTTCTCTACAATAGAAGGAGAATAATAGGGAGAGCATGAGCCCATATACAATTTCTATCCTATTCATACCAAAAAAAGTCAACAGTTTGCAGATGTGTGTAGAGTGTAGACAACCGTGCAATTAATAAAATTATGATTGACTACAAGTTTTCGTCACCACAATTGGATGGTATGAAGTCTACTCCAAGTTAGGTCTTCGAAGCGGTTACCACCAAATACGTATCCTAATGGAGAGCGAATGGAAGATGACGTATAGGGCACGAAATAGAATGTTCGAGTGATTGATCATGCTGTTAGGGGCACCCGACACACTTGATATTTGTTGCTAGCCACGCTATGCTAGAAGGTGTTTGAGTTGGAGTACATGAATAAGCTTTATGTCAAAGATGAATATTGCGGAAATATGAGAGCATTTTCGTTAAAAATAAGTCGTTGATGACTTCTAAATCCACGACGGGTTCTTAATGAAAAAAGAACTACTTTGCATTCCTTTTTTATCCTTGAGGGAGAAGCTGATTAGGAAGCTATATTATGGTAACTTGGTAGCACACGTGGAACGTAGCTAGACCATGACCGCAATATCAATGACACATATGGTGAAAATATTATTTTTTGTAGAGGTGAGTCTCCATAGAGTTTATGAGGATGTTCGGGAGTAAATGTAAAAGGTTAGTACAAGATGATGCAAGTTGCTATACAAATTTTCGTATTAGTACTGTAAGTGCAAGATTTTCAATGTTAGTAACGAATAAATGTGTGCTTTCGGAAGGAGATATCAACTAGGCAATGTGGCAAGCATTAACTGAAGATGTTTGGGTCGTTCAAAGTGTTAAATAGAGTGACGTTAAGTTGGAAAAATGATGCCTCAACGAGCTTTACGGTGTCTAGCGATGAGACACTTGGTCTAGACGGAGGCACAAAGAACTTAGGTCGAGTTCTCTACATAAGAGGGGCCTGACACGGACACGATTGGGCCCGAACTAGAATTCTGGTGACGTATTGGATTTTCGTCAGAATTTTGGTTTGGCCACTAGAATTCTGGTTATTGCTCAGTTGCTTAAATTTTGGTGATAGAAAAAGAGGTATTTCGGTTGGCCAAATTTGAATACCGGTTTGAGGCAGTCTTGACCTATTTTTGGGTGGATTCTGGTCAATGATGTTCAAATCTTTTATATTATTTTATATTTATCTTTTATTGCTTTCCTAGTTGAGTTGGATTAGTTTCTTAGGGCTTAAGTAGGTTATTTATTATAAGTAGAGCTATGTTAATGAATAAGGACATGTTAAGTTGAATGATATTGAATTGCTTTGATTTTGACTTGCTCAATGAGAATTTTATCTCTTTTGATTCTCTTGTTTGAGAATTGTGGTTCCAATCCTCATATCTTGGGTTGTTGGTTCACCAATCGCCGTTTCCATGCTGTGTTAGTCTCCGTAGGACATAAGTTTTCCCTTACATACTTGGAGCTTTTCCTTTCCATGTTTGTATTTCAAAGGAAGACATTAGGCAGGTTGGTAGACTAGACAATACTGACTTAATAAGAGTAGCCCTGCCCCGTAACCGTAAGGATACAAGTTTTCCTTTCATACATGGAGCTTTTTCTCAGCACGATTAATTAGTCATGACCAATCATGCCAAACCAAACGATCATCTTTAAGTGGGACACCTAGATAGGTGACCACCGATCGGTCGTTCTCTAATGTTACAGTGTAGGATTTTCGTATTACTTTCATATTTTAGGTTCATTCCTTCTTGAGGGTTAATGAAATTTTTATTATAGTTGACTCGAAGTACTGCCCACATTTTGAATGTATACAAAATGACTTTAAAGATTACTTCCTGGTGAGGTTCATTTTTACCGAATATAATGGTGTCATCTGCATTCTTTCACACTCTTTTCTATTCCCCAAATTATGCACTAGTCCAGAGTTTGTAAATTTTCCTACCATACGATTTCAATCCATCTGCGACTAGCACAAAGAGGAGGGGGGATATGGGATCCCCTCTGATTAAGTCCCCTTTTGCATTGTATGTCTTTACTCTCTTGATCGTTTACCCAAACATTGGAACAACTAGAGGTCAATGTTTGTCAACTGGTCTCGTCTTCTTAAATGGAAGCCTTTAAGATAAGACACATAACATAAAGTAGACATTTCTAATCGATCATATGATATCATATGGTCTCCTCATATGATTGTTCACTATTTGTCCAATGGTGTCTTTATTTTGCACCCAGCCTCCATTTTGTAGTAGATAGTAGATCTAATTACTGCTATGCCTTGTTCTTGCGACTGTGTGGAAGAAGGTTGTGCTGTGTCTTCCTCTTGTAGTCAATTGATACGGGACCTTCGGGGCCATTCAATTTCCCTTGACAATGGGCCTCCTCCTCTAACACCTCTTTAGCCTCCTGAAGAGCGACAAATTCACTTGATGAGAGGCATCTCCCCTTTCCGATGGATTTCAGTGGTTGGATAACATATATTCCATAGTTTAAAGTATCGGCCGATATCGATCCGATACGGCCGTCACCGATACGGTTTGGCATGTCCCGATCCCATACCAACCGATACCCGATACTGACCGATACCGACATTGGAGGTCTCTTTTCCGATCATTTTGGCAAAGAAAATTGAACGAAACAGACAAATCAACAAGGGTTTGAAGCATAATACGGCTGTAAAAGCATATAAAAGAAGAGAATTGATCTATTGCATGTAAACCAATTGGTAAGGGTGACTACTATTTCATTTAATTTCAAAACTACTAAGAAATAACATTGGAAATACTTAAAATTATGTCTAAATGTATAAAATATATATTTTAAATGTTAATGATTTATTAATAATTATTTATTTTCCGATACCAAAAAATCCGATACTCCGATCCGAAATCGCCGATACTACCGATATCGATGCTCATAGGAATGGTCCGATACCGATACTGCGAACCTCTATTCCTTTCATTTTGGTCTAAGAATGGTTACCAGCATCTTTCTGTGCCCATTTCTTAAGAATTTTCCTCAGCGTTATGACTTGTCATTCCAAACATTGATGGCATTAGCTTTACATGACGGAGTCAGCCAACAATTAGATCCATCTCCTGAAGTCACCCCTAAGAAGCCAAGATTCTTCAAAGTTAAAGATCTTGGAGGTTTTCTAACATCCTCATCTGATGAAAGCACAATAGCCTTACAAGTAGAACTACCAAAGGCTCTTGGAAAGCGAGCTTCCCAATCTAAAGACACAAGGACACTGTATAGCTTTGCAAGTGTGGGTTTCTCTCATTTATTGGACCGTGTGAAAACTCTACCATTGGTGAGAATCTTTATTAAGTTCCAGGTGGTTGATGACAAGGTTAAATTCTCCATGGTCTAGCTTTGCGAGTATTAGATGATTTTTCTGAGCTCTGACTAAGCAGCTACCCCAAGGGGGTTGACAGATCCATGCCACATTGGCTATATCTGAAGAAGGTGAGGAACTTCAAACATTTTATTATTTAAATCCCATGACAAGAAGATATGCTAGCTTGTGAAGGCAAGTTTCATTTGTATCGCTGCCAGTAGGAGTCAAGAAGCAAGAATGACTGTTTTTAACCAATACTAGGATAATTTTTTCCTGAGATTTTTTTGATTGAGCAATCTAGGCTGCACATCTGCAGCTGGATCAGCAACTATTCTCTTGCCTATATTTTATTTGAGGTTGTGTTAAGTCAGACTTTACTGAAAAGCTTTTTTGATTTGTTTCACTACCTGCTCCTGTCGTCCACCAACTTCCTGTCTCCAGCCATTGTAGCACCCGTGTCTCATTGTTCTTCAAGCCATTTTCAGGTCTGAGCTATTGAATTCAGGATCATATTTGTTTCAAGCGCCTGGTTCTGTGATCTGTGGTCACCATTCTTGTCCAATTTAGTGTCCATCTGACCATCAGGCCCTGTGACCATATGTTTTCCATTGCAGGCTGCTTGCCAGATACAATCAGGTCTGCAAATGCCCCACATTTCCTCTATTGGGGCAATGGAAACCATATTATCATGAATAAACTTTTGCCAGAAATCATCTTCTTCCCCTTAATAGTAACTGTTGCGTCCGGAATAAGCTATTCACTAGGCAATGCACAAGATCCTCGAACCATCGTGTACAATAATCAATTGTAATGAGGTATCTTACTTGCAAGTTGCAAAGTGAAGAATGATCATCTTAGACCAAATCTAGATGAAACTTTACAAATTGAAGTAAAGCCCAAACTTTGGTTAAGCAAAGCAATATTTCACCATTTGTGTCACCATAAATCCCCATGGTCCTAGGCACTGTAATCCAAACCTTCAACATAGGCTCCTCGGCTATGAACTTTAGGTCCGTAATATCCAGTTCTGACAAAAAATTATGTTGATTTCTCCAGCTATATCCACTGTACTCCAAGAGATATCTCAAGGAAACTGATGTCTATCTTGCGCTTAAGAAATCTATTCTTTAGGGCACATAAAAGGGTCTGTAGCTTACCTCCATTATCTGCTTCGAGATAACGACCTACTTTATAAAAATGGACTTTAATCGAGTCACTTACTTCCTCATTCCTCACTCGCTTTGTTGCTCTCTGCAAGACTTTAACGTGACTGTTTAGCATTTTGGATGCTCGTCTAACTAAGGGTTTGACAACTAGTGCCTCAACTTGAGTGCTACAGCCCTCATCATCCCCAATTTACTCCAGAATCCGTTTATATCTCTCGACCAAAGTTTTGATCCTTCAAAGAGTCAAATCTACACAACCAGCCTCTTCTCAGGCTGTGTGAAATACTGAAATAAAAAAAAAATATTTTTGAGAAAAATAATATAAATAAAATAGTTATCATTCTCTTAAACTTATGTTTGATGGTAATACCTGCTAGTTATATTAGTTACTTGCAAGACTATAATTGTGATTGGAGAAGCTTCTTGAGTTTGGTTATTCTAATTAAGTCAATAATGTTCTTGCTGTAGGTTCCGATAACCTTTGTTGACCGAGTATACGGGAGTTCAAAACTTGGGGGATCTGAAATAGTCGAGTACCTGAAGGGTCTTGTGTATCTATTGTTCACGACATAGCGAGACGCTAAAGCATACTAATCTCGGATTTGGTGCAATATGAAATGATTTATGGGGCCGAAATGCTGAAAAAGGAATGATATTTCTTTCTTTGTACTCTTTTACCGTCTTGTTTATAAATACCGACAGAATGAACCTTAAACTTTGCTTCTCAAAGTATTCAATTTTAAGTGCCAGTGGATGTGTCATTTGTTGAATGGCTTTTGAAGTTTCATGAATTATGGAAAATGTCCTAGTGGAAACTCGTAGCTATGTATCGATTGATGTCGAGTAACAAAGATGGAAAGTTGCATTCTTCATATATGTACTTGCAATTAGGTGTTCCGAGTCCCTGCTGCAAAACCATGTACTTGAAGTTCGGTGTCGACATTTTTGAGTCCCACACTGCTGAGATATCTAATGAAAGATACATCCCATTAGGGCCGGTCCAGGGTTAAGTCAGATAAGACTTCGGATTTGGACAATATTCCTATGCTTGGCCCAACTCCTAGATTCAGCATGATCCTATAAGAGGTCGTGGTTGCCCACAATAAAGGTCAAGGAGCAACCAAAACTAGCTCTGGATAAGGGCAACCCAACCACGTGGGCGGGCCCTGCAGGCCATGATAGTTTATATGAATGTTATGTGGACCGGACACAGATAATTGGCAAGTAGTTGGACACTTAGTATGGAACCCGAAAGTAAGTTAATATCTGGCTATGTTCAATTCGGTGCATTTGAATATTGCTAATATACCTTTTGTTTTGTGTTATGGGCTACATTTGGAAGTTATTTTGTAGGAAGTTTGGTTGGACATTCAAAAGCTTAAAACTTCTAAAGTTGTATCTTTTTGAAAATTTGATATGATTAGAGCTTTCAAATAATATGATGTTACTCTTGTCTACAATGATTTCAATTTTTTTATTTATAGTTGGCAGAGAGTAGAACCAAAATGATTACAAGAATGTTCTTGTAGATATTTGAAATCATTATCGGCTAAACCATGTACCATTTTTGTTAAGTGTGAAAACGTCCAAACTTACGTTGGCAATTTGTTATAAAGTTGACAATAGGAACAATTTGCCATATTGAAGGTGTTTGTTAACTAGAGTTTTCCACCTTGAAATACCTTTTACAAATATCTCCAGTGTGAATAAAATTCATGGCTCATATTTTCAAGGATCAAGTCATAATAAATGTCCAACAGATTATAATTTATCGGTAAATTTTAACGAGATACTTCAAAATTAAGATCACTTTTTCAATACACCCCATGGGGATTTTGTACCATTGGTATTGCAAATTTGTCATACAACAACAACAATTTCTTTATTCCAAAATTTTAGGGAATTGTTTGAATGCTCTTCTTTCATCCGTCTCTGCCATGTCTTATGTGATGATAGCATAACACTTTAAACCATGTTCGTCTAGGCCTACATCTATTTCTAGTAGCTTAATTAACTATTATGTGATCACTTCTTGTGATAGAAGCATTCATTGATTTGTGTTGCACATGTCTAAATCATTTAAGTCGATTTTCTCTCGATATTTTTTTTGTGTGGATACACTCATTTTTGTATCATATTACTTGTATTTTCACTCATCCATCTTAGCATTCTGGTTTCCACTACACATTGAGATCCCCTTGTGCCAATATCTGGTAAATGTTCCGAAATGCCAACCAAATATGGACATATATGCTTGAAATATTGGCCATAAGAAATTTCAATATTCATACAGTCTTTCTTATTCATGGATTACGATTCTTGTAAATTATATTATCTTACAATGTTTTGCAAATAATGATTCCTAGCTCGATTGCCTTCCACATATGAACAAAGAAAGGGATGATAGATGGTTGAAAGAGCTTGTACATTGACGTTGACTTATTAGTAGGTTTTTACGACTACGAAATTAGTGCTTTTTCCTTCTTTGTGAAGTATTCCGTAAAAAATTATACGTTTCGTTGCGCTACGTCACGCCACGCCACCCTACCTACCCTACCATGTTGATCCACTTCTCCAAGAAGCACCGCTAGTTATGATGCGGAGGATCCTCCGACCTCGCTTGTCATTCCCTTCGATCCTCACGGCTTAGTCTTTTACTTTTCTTAGTAAGAGGTGTTTCTGACTGTGACTCGAGGAGAACATTCGTGGACATCGCTATTCGTAGACGCGTGCTTGGAGGTTAGGGCCATGTAGACCCACAGTAGGATTTGATTGATTTGGTGGACTTGTCACTCGCTTTTAGGTCTGTTAGTTAGACTTGGACCCGAGAGTACTACGAGGGGGACATAAGACTCACCCGCCCTTAACTTACTGATAACTAGTAAAGAAAATTAAAATTATTACTTAATTAGCTATAACTGCAAAAAATATATTATACCTAACATTGATTAAATGACTTTAAGTAATAATTAGTTATTTTTGAATCTTCTAATTAATTAAATAAGTCATCAGAGGGTGACCGAACGATTGGGGCTAGTGCGGGTTGTTGGGAAGGTCATTGGTTCGAACCTTGCCTTAGCAAAAACTAAAAATAGCTAGTTAACTAAATTATTAATAACTATCAAAAAGAGGAAAAGAAAAGAAAAAGATCAAAAAATACAAGTTTCATCTTACATCCTCTAAAAAAGGAGAACTTGGAAAGAAATGAGGGGTGTTACGACCCGATCCCAAGTATAATGGATCCAGTCGGATCATGCCCAGCCTGCACCGTTGTGGGACGGCGGCAGTAAGCTGCATCAAGCAGTGAAACACAACAGGCAAAATATCTAACGGAAATAAAATATTTTTATTAAAAATTGCAACGGATCTGAAAAGGAAATAACAAACAACAATATTCATTTACTACAACTGTTTCAAAACAAAGAAAGAAAAATAAACTATGCTAACATCTATGGTTCTGGGGTTCCTGCTTCAGGTTCAGCCGAAATCTGAGGGACCCAAGTCAGGCCCGTAATAGGAAGTGTAAGCCAGCTCATCATCGTCGCAGTCACCTAAAAATGTTGTCTCCAGTCAGGAGGGAGCAAGACACACAAATCTATTCCAGCATTTTATTCAATAATTAAAAGACGAGACAAGAAGCAGTTTATTATGGAAATATGATTTTCTAAATAATAATAATAAAACAGTTATGCAGTAAAACTCTGATAAAGTGAAATGATGCAATCTAGTTACAGTAGTGTTTAGAGCGCGTAACAGCCTGTGGCCGGCTAGGGTTGGAGGCAGTAAGTGTTCTAACGAACACGGTCCGGCTTCGATCTAAGTGAGTTGGGCTTCCGCTATCCACAGTGATTCAGTAAGGGGCTTTGACCACAGGTGTTAACGTTACTCCCCCAATTCCCGAGTCAATGATTCAGTAAGCAGTCAAGTTAATGATTCAGTAAAACAGTCCGTGTGATCTGAGAGGGATCCCGTGAGTCAGGTGTCGATGCAGTAATACTATCATGCAATAGAATTAATTAATAAATAAAAACACAGGTTTAGATAAGCATGCACTTGCCTTGGTGTCTCCGGTGCTGTAGGTAACGACTGGAGGGGTTCGGGTTAAAGCCCGAGACATGAACCTACAATTGTAACACCCTGTCCTTAGAACTTATCCACAATTGGCTAACAAACCCCTAACGTAGACTACACTAATTATTGACCTTTGCCGTTCTTATTAGAGAAACTAATTAATTTTAAATACATAAGACTTGGTAAAAACTGTTTTATTTATATTTTGTAAATAAGTGGAGAGTTAACGTATTTTGGGGACATTTACACAACACATGATTTTTATCGAAAATAGTAAGGAACTCAGAATATTTAAAACTAATATATATCTTTTTCTAAGTAAACATTACGAAAATAATTAACTAATACCTTTCTTGTAAAGAAAATTGTTTTCCTTTTTTTTAATAAATGTACGTAAAATCCTATTTTAGCAAACTTATGATTTTACTAGAAAATACGATATTTATTAGATTAATAATATTAAAAACACATTTTCACTAAAAACGTACTTATATACAGTTATGTTTACAAAATTACGCCTTTGCTATTAACATAATATTTTATGGCTAAAATATTGATTTCATAAAGACATAGGTTTATGTATAATGGAATTAATCATAATTATGTAATCGACATTTCTAAGCATTTATCTACAAACAATGCTAATTAAACTCTAACACTAACAATTATTATCGAACTTAATTAGGAAGCTAATTTAAACCACAACTAGCAATTTCTAGGAACAATTTAGGTTCTGTGGAAATTTACAGAAACTATTCGGGTCAGAAATATACCGAAAGCTTGCACGAAGGAGCACCGAGGGGAGGCCTCGGGCCCGGAACGGATGGTTGGAGGATCGACGAAACTGCGGGAACCGGCACGTACGGGGTGTGCGGACACGCGGAGATGCCGCGTGGGAACACACGAGCAAAGAGGGGGTCCGGTGCATGCGGGCGCAGACTGGCGCACGCGGAAGGCGCGTGCGGGCTGGCGCGCTGCTGGCAGCGCTGGCGGGCGCTGGTGGGCTGCGTCGGCGGCTAGGGGCTCCGTGCGGTGGCTGGCACCGGCGACGAGTGGCGGCGGACGACGGTTTGGCACAGACGCGGGTTCGAACGCGGCGCAGAATGGAGGGAAGAGTGGTCTAGAATCGGAGAGAATGGCGAGGTGATCGCGGGGGTGTCCTCGGATTTGGGAATGGTGGAGTAGTTTGAGAGATGTGAAGGTTTTGGTGGAGAAAGGAAAATGGAGTTTCTGTTCTTGGAGGAAGATAGTTTCTGAGAGGGTTACGTAGAGATGAGATCCGAAAGGTGGGGGGGGGGTGCACACGGTTCACGGGAGAGAAGGGACGTGGGTTTAAGTCATTAAGTTTGGGCTATTTAGGTTATGGGCTTTACAAGGGGGGAGGGGGGGGGTGGCACTATGATTCTTTGATATAATCATTACAAAAAATTCACTCTCCACTTTCCTTGTGAACCGAACAAAGAAAGTTGAGGATATTCAATTTTCTTCCTATAATCTCATAGCATCCAAGTAAGATCACGAATATACAAAGACAAAGCGACTATCTATAATCCATTAATCAATTATATGGCTTACTAGCAATCATATATCTCAATACAAAAAATCAAGAAACAATAAGATAATCATAACTATGAAGCAATAACACGTCCCAAATGCTATAACATACATATGATCATGAAATTAGTAATAAAAAATGAAATACTGGCAAAGGTATTCAATCATACATAATCACATCACTAGCTGCAGTCTAGTATATAACTGTGTTCATTAACAAGGGAACATGCTCCCAGATACAAGGACAAAATCATACCTTGGCTAAATGTTCAAAAGAATATATAACATAAATAGATATGAGTGAGAACATGAACCGACTAATGCTCATGCACCGCCGTCTTTTGCATATTAGCCATCAAGAAAAATTATCGTTAGACCCTCGGGTTTTGCTACTTTATCTGGCCATACAAAACCAAATAGGTCAAGCCCTAATAGCAAGTAACACAAATAAACTTCTAAGGTAGGTCTAAAACCAACATAAAACCAATTAACAAAATGCAACATGAATAATAAGTAGTAAATGATAGGAGAGTCGTGTGGTACCAATACGCTATCACGAAAGTAAAAGACATAAAATAAAGCTAAACAAGCAATCAATACGATCGTCTAATCATACACTACGACTTTCTACAGTTAGCTCCTAGGTTATGGGCCTAATTACTTCTGTGATAAAGATTCCACCGTAACATATCATACGGATATTACGGTTGGACATGATAGATAACGATAATGATAACAATGACCATAATTGTAGTAATAACAATAACGAAAAAAGATCATAGGCTATGTACATAGTAGATACTGCGTCATGGTCCATTATTAGTGGGGTTGCATGAAATTTGATATCCTTCCCTCATAATGCATTAGGTGACTATGCTAGTGTAATGCCCGTATTTCGGAATACGTATTTTGATTAGGCTTATATGTATTTCGGACCTGTATTTTATTTTCTCGGATTCTGGCCTGTAATTGTGTTTTGGTTTAACTTGCGGATTCTGGTTTTCTCGTAAAATGGATTTTTGGACCCGGCGTAGTTTTATTTTTATGGAGAAGGAATTGGTTTGGTTTGGTTTGGTTTGCATTGGACTACCTTAGCTAACCTCCACCCTCAACACAACACACCCTCCCTCATTAAAATCCCACCTAACTTTCTCTCTCCTCATAACTTCCATTAATTTTCTTCATCTTCTTCCTTCCTCCACCAACACCATAGGCAAGTGCACCTTGCCACCAAATAAGCACCCTATTTTATTTGTCCATTAGCTAGATTAGGCCATGGTGAACAACATTAGAACTTGGCATTTTGTGATTTGGAGCTTCCATTTTTCTAGATATAAGTTTTAACCATTTTCGGATTTTCTTGGTTTTGATCTATTAAACTTAGATTTTTCCTTGTTTTGAGGTTTCCATGTGGAAGAGAATTCAATTTTACACAAGTTAGAACTTTGAAAATCCAAATTTGGTTTTGTTTTGGCTAAGTTATGAAGATTTAAAATTTGGAGTTCTTGGGGTTTTTCTTCGGCCTGATGGAGAAGATGACCCTCGGCCAGTGCTCTTTAGCGCAAGGCCATGCGCAGTTCAACTGTGCGCAGTTCAACACGTGCGCAGTTCATCTCATGCGCAGTTCAACTGTGCGCAGTTCATCTCCTGCGCAGTTCATCTCATGCGCAGTTCAACTGTGCACAGTTCAACTGTGCGCAGTTCAACTATGCGTAGTTCAACTCCTGTGCAGTTTATCTCCTGCGCAGCTTATCTCCTGCGCAGCTCACCCTAGCGCAGCTTGACCCTAGCGCAATCTAACCCCAGCACAACCTATTTGCCCATGATGGTTGGATTTTATTCCTAGGACTTGGCTTCTCTTTTGTGGGTTGGAGTTTTGGGATCTTGTTCCACACAACACGACTGTCTCGACCCAACACGACCTGGCACGGTTTTTTTGGTGTTTTGCTTATGACTAGTACGATTTTTCATGATTTCTGTGAAGTATGATTCTAGTACTTTCTGATCTTCTTGATAGTGACCCGATGGGGTGCGCCCTTAACTTTTAACCTGTAATTCATAATTAATCTTGATACTGGATAACTTGATAGTGGCCCGTGGTGGCGCACTCCTGACTTGTAACTTGTACACCTGTAACTTGTAACTTGACTTGACTTGATGCTGTTGCGATGGCTAACTTGACTCGTATAATCAACTCTGACGCCATGGGTGTTCATTCTTGCTGCCTTGTGCAATCCACTTGTCTTGTCTTGCATCATATCTAGGACGTGACTCCCTGGTTACCACGGTCAGGGATTCACACTGAATATGGATTAGGCTAATGACTAGATCTAACTATAGTTCATGGAGAATTTCCAGTCACAGGCGATCTCGTTATCTGGGCGCTTTAAATGGACTTGTAGCCTGCCGACGAATAGGGCACATTTCCAGCACACTGTCATGTGTTGCACTCTCTAAGTCACCTAAGGGTACATTGTCTCCTGGACGATGTACCCAACCATACTCTCAACCCGCGGAAGGATAACTAGATAGTCTGTAGGGCTTGGGCCTGGGAATTTCTCCATTGCATCTTGTTAGTAACTAGGCTTGTGATAACCCTAGTTAGTTAAGTAGTAAGCCGTAGTATTTGCTTGGCCGCTTGTGAATGGATGGTGTCCAGCATTGTCTAAGTCTCGTCTAGTCCCAGTACCTGGTACTCCTGAACATGATTGTTTTACTTATCTTTAACAATAAATGGGTAGAGACAAGGTGCTATTCAGGCGAAGGGTTACGACCCCGGTTCTTATTTGGTTTACGTGTTGTAACTTGGCTTCCAGAATGGTTCCACGTTCCTAGTCGTTTATTGTCCTGTTGTACTCTTTATTACTCGTACTTTTCTTCTATTTCTTATGATCTGATATGCTGGCTTTTGTTCTTATTTCGTGGCCTCCTTTGTGGCACTTGCTCTTTCTGGGATTTGATCCAGCTGGTTTTGTGTGGCCAGATTTCGGAGCAGCTCCCGAAGATCTACCGAACCTCCAGCCCGATGGTGGTGACTAGAAGGAACACGGGCTACGAGTCGGTTTTCCATTTTGTTTTGCTCACTACATTATAAAATTATTCTTTTAGGGCGTTTAGCCGACGAGCACCTGTTAGCTCGATACATATTTACTTACTGTCTGCCTACGTGCTGTAACATGATTAACAAATCCTAGGGTTGATCATGTATGACTGAACTCTTGCTAGTCTTGACATTTTGTACGACTAGTTTCATGATCATCCAATATGTAATATTTAGGACGCCTTTTATTGTATATTTGGAGGTCTAACATCTTGTAACTATATTACTTGCTTGAGATTGAGACAATAGGCTTGACCTTAAGAGACCGTTGGCTTGTAGTTAAATCCTCATATATCTAGACAGCCGTGACCGTATATCGAGGTGGATTCTATTTCAATATACGTAGCTGGCTATGTCCGCCCCCGCTCTCCAGTATTCTGGTTCTGGGGCGTCACATGGTTTAAGTGGTGGCCCATGCAGGTCTTGCAGATCAAGATATGTGAGGGTTTACCAAATAGATGTCTCAATCAGTACTCGTCCTTGATCTTCGTTCATATCCTCTGAATCTCTGGATTCTTGCCCTGATCATGTGCTTGTATCGTTTATCTGTCCTGGTCCTTCCTTATTGTTTCCCTGTGTCGTCTTCTTTAGCGGCACTGTACCTGACCCCGCCGATCAACAAGGTGGAGCACTTTCCGTGGACCAGCCGTAACTTGGAGATCAAGCCCAGCATTCCGGAGTAGCCTCCAGAGTTGTACCTACTGGAGGAGAGCCCCCAGTTCAGCCCGTTCAACCTGCCAAGCCTGACGATGGCACCTTGGTAGGTCTTATCAGGACCTTGATAGCTTCCCAGGATCGTAGAGGAGACGCCTTGCACCAGGTAGTGGCAGATGCTTTGACCAGAGGCGGTCATCCATGGAACAGTGCGGCCAACAGCTTCAAGCACTTGAACCCTCCATTCTTCGACGGCAGCGAAGATACGATTGCCGCGGACGCTTGGCTTCAGGATACCGAGGTGATTCTGGAAGCAGCTAGGACACCTGAGAATGAGAAGGTGGCGATGGTACGCCTACAGTTGCTGGACTTGGCTCGCAGTTGGTGGGCGGTGCAGGCCGTAGGATTAGCGGCGCCGGTCACTTGGGCGGTGTTTAGAGAAAGATTCCAGACGAAGTATTTTGATGCTGTAGCTCGGTACGACCTACAGACGAGATTTACCAACTTGAAGCAAGGAGGTAGAACGGTCGACGGTTATGCATCTGAGTTTTCTAGACTCAGTAGGTTTGCCCCCACCTTGGTGGCGACCGAGTTTGATAGGGCCCAGCAGTTCCAGCAGGGACTGCATTTGGAGATCTTGTTGGCAGTTGAGCAGTTCGAGCACCAGACGTTCGATGCAGTATTGAGAGCAGCTAGGAGGCATGAGTACACCTTCCAGAGGATCGTGGATAGGACCGGAGGTAGGAAGCGATCCCACAATCAGATGCACCAATCATCAGCTCCAGCCCCGGCAGCTAGGAGTTTGACCATTGGAACTTCGAGGCGGGCGGCCTCAGTGACGTCGGTTCAGCATTCGACCCCAATGTACCCGTAGCAGCAGAAGCAGAAGCAGACTTCCGCGATGGGATATTCTCATTGCAGGAAGCCAGGGCACGTGGTGGCAGATTGTCGCAGGGCGCAGGGATTATGTCTGGCTTGTGGAGCGGCAGATCACAAGATAGGAGCCTGCCCGAATAGGGGTAGTTCGTCCTCTTCCAATCTAACCAGTCCATCGGTTAGGGGACCAGCACCTATGCAGCAGCAACAGTACCCGAGGCCATTGTTGCCTCAGGCCCAGGCGTTTCATCAGCAGAACCAGCAGCAGTATACCCAAGCCCAAGTGCAGAGCAGGCAGAGAGGTTTCCAGCAGAGGGGACCCGTAGCCAGAGGACAAGGTCAGGCAATGTTGATGGCTATGGAAGAAGAAGTTGCACCAGGTGAGGTAGTGGAAGGTACTATTTTCGTTAACTCCTCTCCAGCATCGGTATTATTTAATTCTGGTGCATCACATTCATTCATGTCTGCACGATTTGTGACACGGATAGGATTGGAGCCCGAGTCATTATCAGTGAGGCTCAATATATTTACTGGTAATGGTCTTGTGGGAGTAGATCGAGTGTTTTCCTCGTGTCAGATCGTAGTTAGCGGTAGAGAGTTCCCCGCTAGATTTATAGAGTTTTCTATGGCAGACTATGATGTAGTCTTAGGCATGGATTGGTTGAGGAACCAGTATGCTAGGATAGACTGCCACATTGGCAGGGTTGTCTTTAGTATTCCAGGAGAGCCAGAGTTTTTATTTTCCAGAGGTGCAGTGGAGCCATCTTCCCCAGTATTGCGGATGGCAGTAGCAGCAGTACAGTTACCCCAGATAGTTGAAGAGTTTCCAGATATCTTCCCAGAGGAACTTCCAGGGATGCCGCCAGAGCGGAAGATTGAGTTCACTATAGACTTGATCCCCGGGATAACACCAGTATCAGAGCGAGTCTACAGGATGGCGCCTTCAGAGTTGGAGATTTTGTACAAGATGATTGAAGAACTGAGGACCAAAGGATTCATTCGTGCAAGTGGGTCGCCTTGGGGAGCCCCGATGCTTCTTGTGAAGAAGAAGGATGGTACGTCCAGGTTATGTGTAGATTATCGTACCTTGAACTCGATGACAATCAAGAACAGATACCCTCTTCCGAGGATAGATGACTTGTTTGATCAACTCAAGGGGGCTTCAGTGTTTTCGAAGATAGACTTGCAGTTAGGATACCACCAGATCAGAGTCAGAGAGCAGGACATTCCAAAGACAGCGTTTAGATCAAGGTATGGGCATTAGGAGTTCTTTGTTATGCCCTTTGGAGCAACCAATACGCCGGCCTTATTCATGGACCTCATGAATCGCATTTTCATGCCTTACTTGGATCAGTTTGTGATCGTATTCCTAGATGATATCCCGGTCTACAGCAAGAGCAAAGCAGAGCATGAGCAACATCTCAGAATCGTTCTTCAGACGCTTAGAGAGCACCAGTTGTACGCCAAGTTCAGTAAATGCAAGTTCTGGCTCGATCGTATTTCGTACTTGGGTCACATCATTATCTGAGGAGGAGTGTAAGTAGATCCCTAGAAGATTATGGCTATCGAGACATGGCCAGTACCTAGCTCAGTGGCAGAGGTTCGCAGCTTTCTTGGATTAGACGACTACTACCGGCGATTCGTTTCAGATTTTGCAAGGATTTCGGCGCCGATGACCCAGTTGACCCGCAAGGATGTGCAATTTGCTTGGACAGCAGAGTGCGAGGAATCATTTGAGAAGTTGAAGCGAGGTTTGGTAACGGCTCCCATTCTCATACTTCCAGATGGGACTGGAGGATTCACAGTTTATTACGACGCTTCAGGCAGAGGATTGGGGTGTGTCTTGATACAGCATGGGAGGTAATATCTTATGCATCACGTCAACTTCGTGATCATGAGAAGAATTACCCGACCCACGACTTAGAACTGGCAGCAATAGTGTTTGCACTTAAGCTTTGGCGGCACTACTTGTACGGAGATAGAGTGGAGATATTTACTGATCACAAGAGCCTGAAGTATGTTTTCACCCAGAAGGACCTTAATATGCGACAGAGAAGATGGCTCGAGCTACTGGTGGACTACGATGTGGACTTGTAGTATCACCCAGGGAAGGCCAACGTTGTAGCAGATGCATTGAGCAGGAGAGCCGGAGTTTATTTTCTAACAGCGCAACCAGAGTTATTGGCAGATCTTCAGAAGATGGGAGTCGAAATGGTTCTTCCTACCAATGTGGCATTGATGGCCAGTCTACAGGTTCAGTCCAGCATAGTTGAGAGGATCCGGAGAGCACAATCAGCAGATTCCAAGCTTCAGCGACTCAGAGCAGAGTGTGAGGCAGAAAGAAGGCCAGAGTTATGTATCCATGAAGATGGTACACTTTGATACGGCACTCGTCTTTGTGTACCCAGTAGAGATATCAGACAGGAGGTCATGGCAGAAGATCACAGTTCACAGTATTCTATTCATCCCGGTGGCACGAAAATGTACCGTAATATTCGTCAGCATTTCTGGTGGAATGGCATGAAGAGGGAGATAGCCCGGTTTGTCTTTCGGTGTTTAGTTTGCCAGCAGGTTAAAGCTGAACGTCAGAGCCCGCTGGACTTCTTCAGCCCTTGCCGATTCCAGAATGGAAGTTGGAGCATGTGACCATGGATTTTGTGACTGGATTGCCTAGATCCCCAGCTGGTCGAGATGCTATTTGGGTTATAGTTGACAGGCTCACGAAGGTGGCTCATTTTCTCCCATTCAGAGTTGGGCAGTCTACGGCTCAGCTAGCAGAGATGTACCTCAAGCAGATTGTCAAGCTTCACGGTGTGTCCGTCAGTATCATCTCGGACCGAGATTCAAGGTTTACGTCACACTTTTGGCACAACCTGCAAGAGAGTTTGGTAACTCACCTTCAGTTTAGCTCAGCTTATCACCCGCAGACAGATGGCCAGTCGAAACGCACGATCCAGACCCTTGAAGATATGTTGAGATCTTGTACCCTTGACTTCGGTGATTCGTGGAAGGATCACCTGCACCTGGTAGAATTCTCGTACAACAATAGTTTTCAGGCCAGTATTCAGATGGCCTCATTCAAGGTACTGTATGGTAGGAAGTACAGATCCCTGTTAGCCTAGGATGATGTTGGAGAGAGGCAGATGCTCGGTCCAGAAATGATTGCCCAGACAGTTAAAGTGGTCAGAAGAATCAGAGATCGTCTTCAAGTAGCCCAAGATCGCCAGCGCCATTGGGCCGATGCTCATCGACGTCCCTTAGAGTTTGCTATCGGCGACCATGTATTTCTTAGGATCTCGCCTAACCGCGGCATCATTCGCTTTGGCGTACGGGGAAAGCTTAGTCCTAGGTATATAGGACCGCTCGATATCCTGGAGCGAGTAGGAGATGTATCCTATCGTCTCGCTCTTCCGCCGTCGCTAAGTGAGGTGCATGATGTATTCCATGTGTCCCAATTACGACGATACATCCCGGATCCGAGCCATATCCTAGACCATTCAGACCTGGTTGTTGGTACCAACCTTTCGTATGAGGAGAGCCCCTTGTCTATATTGGACCGGAGAGAAAAAATATTCAAGAACAAGACTATTAGCTTAGTCCGTGTTTCTTGGGGTCATCACTCTCTCGGTGAGTCAACGTGGGAGCGTAAGGACGACATCCGATCACCATATCCCGACTTGTTTGACTCATAAGATATAATGTCTTCCTTATGCCTTATGCTTTCCATCCCTTGCTTGCATGTATGATTGTTTGATTGTTTGCTTAGTTTAACTTAATTGTGGATAGTATAGCTGGCTCTTACATCTCTAAGCATCTTGATTTAAATTTCGAGGACGGAATTCTTTTAAGGTGGGTAGAGTTGTAATGCCCGTATTTCGGAATACGTATTTTGATTAGGCTTATATGTATTTCGGACCTGTATTTTATTTTCTTGGATTCTGGCCTGTAATTGTATTTTGGTTTAACTTGCGGATTCTGGTTTTCTCGTAAAATAGGTTTTTGGACCCGGCGTGGTTTTATTTTATGTAGAAGGAATTGGTTTGGTTTGGTTTGGTTTGTATTGGACTACCTTAGCTAACCTCCACCCTCAACACAACACACCCTCCCTCATTAAAATCCCACCTAACTTTCTCTCTCCTCATAACTTCCATTAATTTTCTTCACCTTCTTCTTCCTTCCTCCACCAACACCATAGACAAGTGCACCTTGCCACCAAATAAGCACCCCATTTTATTTGTCCATTAGCTAGATTAGGCCATGGTGAACAACATTAGAACTTGGCATTTTGTGATTTAGAGCTTCTATTTTTCTAGATCTAAGTTTTAACCATTTTCAGATTTTTTTGGTTTTGATCTATTAAACTTAGATTTTTCCTTGTTTTGAGGTTTCCATGTGGAAGAGAATTCAAATTTACACAAGTTAGAACTTTGAAAATCTAAATTTGGTTTTGTTTTGGCTAAGTTACGAAGATTTGAAATTTGGAGTTCTTGGGATTTTCCCTCGGCTTGATGGAGAAGATGACCCTCGGCCAGTGCTCTTTAGCGCAAAGCCATGCGCAGTTCAACTCGTGCGCAGTTCATCTCATGTGCAGTTCAACTGTGCGCAGTTCAACTCGTGCACAGTTCATCTCCTGCGCAGTTCATCTCCTCCGTAGTTTATCTCATGCGCAGTTCAACTGTGTGCAGTTCAACTGTGCGCAGTTCAACTCCTGCACAATTCAACTCCTGCACAGTTCATCTCCTGCGCAGCTCATCTCCTGTGCAGCTCACCCTAGCACAGCTCGACCCTAGCGTAATCTAACCCCAGCGCAACCTATTTGCCCATGATGGTTGGATTTTATTCCTTGGACTTGGCTTCTCTTTTGTGGGTTGGAGTTTTGGGATCTTATTCCAAACAACACGACTGTCTCGACCCAATACGACCTGACACGATTTTTTTGGTGTTTTGTTTATGACTAGTACAGTTTTTCGTGATTTCTGTGAAGTATGATTCTAGTACTTTCTGATCTTCTTGATAGTGACCCGATGGGGTGCGCCCTTAACTTTTAACCTGTAATTCATGATTAATCTTGATACTGGATAACTTGATAGTGGCCCGTGGTGGCGCACTCCTGACTTGTAACTTGTACACCTGTAACTTGTAACTTGACTTGACTAGATGCTGTTGTGATGGCTAACTTGACTCGTATAATCAACTCTGACGCCGTGGGTGTTCATTCTTGCTGCCTTGTGCAATCTACTTGTCTTGTCTTGCATCATGTCTAGGACGTGACTCCCTGGTTACCACGGTCAGGGATTCACACTGAATATGGATTAGGCTAATGACTAGATCTAACTATAATTCATGAAAAATTTCCAGTCATAGGCGATCTCGTTATCTGGGCGCTTTAAATGGACTTGTAGCCTGCCGACGAGTAGGGCACATTCCAAGCAAACTATCTTGTGTTGCACTCTCTAAGTCACCTAAGGGTACATTGTCTCCTGGGCGTTGTACCCAACCATACTCTCAACCCGCGGAAGGATAACTAGATAGTCTACAGGGCTTGGGACTGGAAATTTCTCGTTTGCATCTTGTTAGTAACTAGGCTTGTGATAACCTTAGTTAGTTAAGTAGTAAGCCGTAGTATTTGTTTGGCCTGTTGTGAATGGATGGTGTCCAGCATTGTCTAAGTCTCGTCTAGTCCCAGTACCTGGTACTCCTGAACATGATTGTTTTACTTATCTTTAACAATAAATGGGTAGAGACAAGGTGCTATTCAGGCGAAGGGTGACGACCCCGGTCCTTGTTTGGTTTACGTGTTGTAACTTGGCTTCCAGAATGGTTCCACGTCCCTAGTCGTTTATTGTCCTGTTGTACTCTTTATTACTCGTACTTTTCTTCTATTTTTTATGATCTGATATGCTGGCTTTTGTTCTTATTTCGTGGCCTCCTTTGTGGCACTTGCTCTTTCTAGGATTTGACCCAGCTGGTTTTGTGTGGCCAGATTTCGGAGCAGCTCCCGAAGATCTATCGAACCTCCAGCCCGATGGTGGCGACTAGAAGGAACCCGAGCTACGAGTGGGTTTTCCATTTTGTTTCGCTCACTACATTGTAAAATTATTCTTTTGGGGCGTTTAGCCGACGAGCACCTGTTAGCTCGATGCATATTTACTTACTGTCTGCCTACGGGCTGTAACATGATTAATAAATCCTAGGGTTGATCATGTGTGACTGAACTCTTGCTAGTCTTGACATTTTGTATGACTAGTTTCATGATCATCCAATATGTAATATTTGGGACGCCTTTTAATGTATATTTGGAGGTCTAACATCTTGTAACTATATTACTTGCTTGAGATTGAGACAATAGGCTTGACCTTAAGAGACCGTTGGCTTGTAGTTAAACCCTCATATATCTAGACAGCCGTGACCGTATAGCGAGGTGGATTCCATTTCAATATACATAGCTGGCTATGTCCGCCCCCGCTCTCCAATATTCTGGTTCTAGGGCATCACAGCTAGTTATCAAGTCCTCATATTTTTCTGCTTAAATTCTCGAGGTGTGGACACTTGGAATCAGCCTATATGAATCGCATAAGGTGATGCAAGACTTGAACTACGGTTAAAGGCAATCACAATCGCAGTAATATGCATCCATAAGCTAACAACTTAGATCTATTCCACGACATTAATTATAATAAAAATAGTGCAATAGTACAGTACGATACTATACTGGAGATAATAACTGGATCAATGTTGTCACTCCCCGTTCTAGTTTTTCATATTTGTGTGGGTATTTTATCCCGTATTATTTATATTTATATTATATTCGGTATCGATATACGATATTATGTACTTGTATTGTGAGTACCTGTATCCGATATTGGACCATGTATCTTGTTATTGGTTTTCTGTGAGAGTTTCGAGAGTCGTACATACTTGTGAGAGTATCCGATTTTGTTTCTTTATCTGTTTTCATCAATCCAGTTCCCTCTCGTGAAGTTTTTTGCTTACCACATCTTGCAATAGAGTGCCCAAAGACCCCACAAGTAGTACATTTCGCCGGTACCCACTCCAATTCAGCTTTGATAGTGATCCATTCCCCGTTATCACAGCGGGGATCAAACTCTTTAACCAACTCAGTGGATGCATCAACCTCCACACAAACTCTTGCATAACTAATCCTCTTTCTCCTTGCTGTGATCTTGTCAGTATGTAAATAGAAGGGGTTCCCAAAAGCACTAGAAAGATAACTCAAAGCCATGGGCGTCCAGAACTCCAGAGGAAGATTGTAGAGTTTCACCAAAATAGGAACGTAAGATAATTGACATGTCTAAAACTGATTAACTGACTTATGTTACCTGATTTAGCTTTCGATTTTTGGCAAGATAATTATGTGGGAGACTCCTAGTCTCCTATATAAACCCTTAGCATATTAGGCCCCATACATAGACTGGCGTACCCAGACAAATTCTAAGAATATGTTTTTTTTTCCTGAGGAGACAATATTTGTCAAAATTCTAACATTATACCATCTAGAGGATGTTTGGTCAAGCAATAGTGGTGACTGGGTTGCTCACTTGCCTATTGGGCATTTGTGGGTTATGATTAGGTGAGGCATTGGATTGCTAACGTGTTAGCCATCCAATGGCTCCCCCATACCAGCCCTCTCATTCTCTTTTCCTATAAGCGCTCTTCGTTTTACCCTCTCTCTCTCTTTTACTCTCTCTTCTTCTTCACCCCTCTTTTTTCTTCTTTGAGCCAACCCTAGAAGTGAACCTAAGCTTGGAACTGATCTTGAGGATTGGTTGTGGTTTTTTGACCCACCCGAAAGGAGGATTTGAAGACCTAGGGCTAGAAGCATTAGACATTAGGAAAGTAGATATTGCATTTGTGAATAAAAGTTGGTTTCTTGAGTTTTCATTATAATAACTATTGTTATGCAATTCTATACATTTTATTTTAATTTTCTCACAATTATTTGGTGATTTTTTTGTGTATTTGTAATGGGTTTTGGTATTGTTTTGAGCTAGGATATAGTTTGGGATAAATCCTAGGATACTAGGGTATAACTATGGAGTAGGTGTGACATTAGGATTTGATCCCATCCTTAAGTTCTATATGCAATAGAAACAACATGTTGGCTGTCCCTAATTGTTAGAAATCAATTGGTGATTCTATGGTATGTTTTGGATACCACAAACTCCTATTCCAACCTATTGTTTCTACTATATCAGTTCATACAATATACTATCAGTATACTAACAATAAAGTGTGAGAACCATTTTTTTCCAGCAAGACTAGTGTAATGTTATATGAGACAGAATTATATACTGACAATATACTAGCAATATTGCCATGCTATTTTTTAGGATTTGATTATGGTTTGTGTGTTGTTTCATCGCATGAGCGACTAGCTTTTCCCAAAATACTTTATAGTGATTGCCTAGTATCACCTAGCTCTAATATTTAGGTTCCACCCTAATGGTTGTCCAGTCATATCCTACTTCAAACTACATCCTGAAATACCTAGTTTAGGTAAAACTCCCAATTTGGCGGAATGCTTCAGATTAAGATACTTAGTGTGGTATATGTCGAGGATTGGATCTAGGTATGTGCTAGAGGGTGCTAGAATATAGTATGGGTTGCTGACTTACCCCTATTCCTGACCTAGCAACTTTATATCCATATTATATTATTAGGATACCCTTTTAGGTATTGATCCAGTTACTGTATCTAGCCGCTTATTTTAACTTGTACACGAAGATGCTATATACTGTTATTGTTATATTATATTTTTTTCTTATAGGAGCATTGGAAATGTTATATTACATCCATAGCACAGACGAGGTAACTGCCTTATGAGGGCTACCAAGGACAGTTACTGAGTATTATTATGTGTTGCATGGCCAGTCCTGTTTAGGCAGTGCATGATTGACGAATCTTAACTGGGATAACCCATATATCAAGATAGCAAGTTGTAGGAACTAATCTTAACTGGGAACCCTTTTAATAAAATGATGATTGTATACTATATCATCTGCTAGTAGTCTTGGGGATATTTCTTGTCTCGATATAGCAGTTTACCCTTTGTCATCGTTTGGTGTATGGGTATATTATTGCTTCAATGAAAGATTACAAATCTAGGCTACGACACAAGTTCCTATTTACTTTTTCTTGATTGGGTTTTCTATATTATTTACTCGTGCTTTCTTGTGCTACTTGCCATTAGGCATTAACCCATCTTGTTTTGTTTGACTAGATTTAGTAGGAGAGCCTGAATATCTACTGCCTCTCTAGCAAGATGGCATATACCGGGATGGTGACTGTCGTGGATCCAGAGTGGGTTTCTTCTCCACCATTTTTGTTATCATTTAGTGTGTATATATACGTATAGCCGGTGGACGACTCCAACCGACCTTGGCCCGGAGGCCGTGGCCACTGCCACCCAACCACCTCCGTGGGAGGGAGGGCTCGAACCCGGCCCTCACCCCCGGTGCACGGTGGTGTTACCAGTACACCACGACTCGATGTGCATACATACATACATATATATATATATATATATATATATATATATATATATATATATATATATATATATATATATATCTTCAGCAGCACAATACAAGAATTTGAAAGGAAGCACACAAGATTTTATTGATAGTAGTAGTAATTTTTAGCAGCACTCTAAAACACACAATAACACTCAAAGAAAGAGAAAACTAGATAGAAAATTCGATGATATATTACTGAGGCTAGGAGCCTCTATTTCACCGTTTCTTCTTCATAATAATTCTTATTTTTTTGGGCAAATTGCTGTCTTATCGACCCATTCTTCAGAGACCTTCAACATTGGTGGAGATAAAATTTCTAGATTGGCACCAAAATAGATCCACCATTTATGGAACCATGCCGGTATCTCCTATTCCAAAATTTTTGGACAAACTTTTATAAACCCTAAATGTTTTCTCTTCTCATTTTCATAGTAGAAAACATTATAAAAAGCATCAATGTAGTCCCAATATGTAAATTTGACAAAACTTGACTGATCTCTGGAAGTAGCTATTCTTTCCAAATTTAGGGTGTAATCCCTAAGATTGAGGGGTGATTACATTAAATGTAATAATTTTACTATACACTATCTCAGTGTAAAGTAAATATTTTAGATTCTGAGTGAAGTTCTCAATTTCTGCTGATTTTGTGGCTTGTAGCATTCCTTCATAATGATATCGAGCTCTATTCTTCAAAAATATTTTTCCCTTAATTTCTAGGGATCGTTTGCCATTTGCAAGTCCTGTCTATCAAGACACATAACATCTTCAGACCTTATTTTCTGAGTGTAGATTGATTCTATATCGAGCAATTCGGCTGATTTTTTTGCTTGTTCGACAACTAATTTATAGGATATTTTCCCATCTTTGTCAGTAGTAGTCACTATTTGTGGCGTAGTGGTAAATTTCCCATCATGGGTTTCATATACCAGAGGACTTCTGGGTATTGGTATCATTAGAATTTGGTCCAATCTCCTAGCTCTTCTATTCCTTGGGGTTTCCCATTTTGGGGACTCCCAGGGCTGCTTGCCCTTATCTCTTCGATTCATTCTGCAAAAATTCACGAGTTAGAAAGTCAGAAAGACTATTTTCATTTCCTTTAATATATTAAATATCAAAAATCAAAAATAGCTAATTTAGCTTTCCATCTAGCAAATATTTGCTTAGGTGCTAAATTTTTAACATCTTTTTCTAACACAGTTTTTACAGAGCTACAATCTATTCGAAGAAAAAAACTTTTGATTTAATATATCATCTTGAAATTTATATATATATTTTATAATAGAAAGAATTTCTTTCTTTATGGTAGAATAATTCATCTGGGTATCATTCCATTTTCTTGAACAAAATCTTACTAAGACTTCCTTATTAGTCTCGGGATTTCGTTGTTTCAAAATTCAACCATACACTTTATCACTAGCATCGGGTTAAACTATTAAACATGATAAATTTTTAACCTTTTGTTTTATTATTCTAACTGCCTTGGTATGTTCTTCAGTCCAGGCAGGAGGATTCTTTTTTAACCTTTGATAGAATTTTTTTTGTATCTTGAGCTATATTCTTATAAAATTCAGACACATAATTAAGTGTCCCAAAAAACCTTTGTAACTGTTTATTATCAGTTATTTCATCAAGAAATTTAGAAGCAAATTCAATATTTCTATCAATAGGCATTATTGTCCTATTAGCAATATTATGTCCTAGAAATTTTATTTCTGTTTGGAACAATTTCATTTTAGGTGCTGATAGCCCATTCTTGATGACTAAATGTTTGAAAATTTTCAAGTGTTTAAAGTGTTCATCAATAGTATTTGAAAATATTAATATATCGTCAATATATAATACTATAAATTCAGAGTGTTGAATGAATATTTCATTCATTATATTCTGGAATTCAGAAGGAGCATTCTTTAGTCTGAATGGCATTACATTCCATTCATAATGCCCAAACAAAACCGTAAAAGCAGTCGTGTATCTATCATGCTCAGCTATCTGAATTTGCCAATATCCTGATTTCAAATCAAATTTAGAGAAAAGTTTTGCCCTAACAATTCTATCTAGCATATCCCTTTTATTAGGAATTGGATATCGAATCCATTTCAATACCTTATTGAGAGATTTATAATTAATTACCAATCTTGGTACTCCTCTCTCTCTTTCAGCATTATTCATTATATAGAATGCTGTACAACTCCAAGGAGAATAAGATTTTCTTATTAATTTTTTTATCCACTAGGTCTTCTATTTTTTTCTTTTTTTTTTTTTACATATTTCCAGATATTGTTGATTCATCTGGCAAGGCCTAACTTTAGTGGGGATATCTTTCTCATTGAAGTTATCTACATATGGAAGTGAAATAATATGTTGTTTCCTATCCTAAAAAGCATTAGGAATATTACTACAAGTTTTGTCATGCCCCAGAACCAGAATACTGGAGAGCGGGGGAATGACTCAGCCAGCTACGTATTACGGGTAGATGAATACCGTATAATACGATCAAGGCTGTATAACCAGACGAGGGGGTGCATACTACATGAAAGTCTTACTATGGTCACTTCACATCTATTGTCTCAATCATTCAAATAAGAAGCAAAAAATAGAGAACATGTAAGATAAAGCAGTAAGGCGTCCCAAACGCTCAGTCAAAATGTTCTTGATATCTGGCTTTACAAAACATAACCAGATGGTATAGTAACATATACACAATTGTTATCAGTTGCAGTCTGACTTAATTACAATCATGTAAAAGCAAGTACAAGACAATCCGACTAACATGTCGGTGCCAAACGGCTAAGTATAAAGTAAATAACAAAACGAGTGGCGAAGTAAGGAACCCACTCGAGTCCTCCTACGATCATCCCTCTAGTGTTGACCATCTTGGAGGTAGAAGTAAGCTGGATCCTCGGGGACCGGCTCTAAATCTGGCCATGCAAAACCAGAGAGGTTAGACCTCTAATAGCAAGTACCACAAGGAAGGACGATATGAAGGATTAAACCAGTAAGTAAGAGAATATAATAATAGATCTCTGCTCTCCACTAGGATTCACATAACATCACGACACTTCGAACCAACCTCCCAACCAAACAAGGACAGAAGTTGGCCCGTCATGTCCTGACATTCTGATCATCTCAGTTAGGCAACAGAGTAGGTACAGTACACAAACAAATCATCTTGAACGGCCAATCAACTACTACGGCTTGCTATTGTGAGTCCCAAGTTATCCTGGAATTATGCAAATAGGGATTCCTCAGTTCTTACTATGTGCAAGCAAGGCAAGTCTATCCAATCAATCAATTGTGCCAATCATGTAATTAGACGAGTCCCAGCGGGACGCCCGCCGTTAATATAGCATGTACAATTTAATAATATAAGCAGATACCGTTCCCTGCCCGTGTGATAGATTTACAGTATCTGTGGTAACCAGCCAGCCTGTCGGGCACTACTAGTCCCAAGAGGGCTGCCATGTAAGAACTCGGGAATCCATTCTCTCCATGCAATTATTATTTTATTTAACTTAATAGTCTCTACGTTGAGTGAAGTCCCATGCCGTGGATCATGGTCATTCAAATGAGTACTTTTGTACGGGGTACGATATGCGCAACTCTACAACGATACCCGTACGGCTAGGTTGTAGGTCTTACATAGCGTAATGCAACAATCAAATCTAACCATGGAGTAATCATGCCTTGACCATAAAGTACACATACTGTTTTTGTAAGATAAATAAATAACTAAATAAATAAATAAATAATTTGAAACCTGCATGTGCCTGTATGCCAATATTCGGGATCGGCTAATCGATTGCAATAGTTCATTACATGAACGTGTCTCATTCGTTCAATTCAATAAGACGACTAGCCAGTCTCTTAGTTCCAACTAGGAACACATGATCAATTATTAGTCAATGTCACAATCATTATCAATGGTGACAAGGCATGAAAGTCAATTAGTATTACATGGGGTCGAGCCTATAACTCCTCAGAGTTAAGTTCTAGTCATACTGGGTATCCATGGATCAATCAAGACACATGACACATTCCACATACAATCTGTATTAACAATATTAACATATCATAATTTTATCAAGTTCATGCAAAAAGGCGTAAGGATATAATAGAAAAATTATCATGCCATCATTAAATGAATAAGTTATAGAGCAAATAGTAACACCCAGGTTAGAAAGTCACACCAAGTTAGTAGGTTATACTAAGGCCAACAATTCACGCCAACAAGTCTAGTCGGAGTGAGCGTGAAAAGTGATTCACGTTGGCACGCACAGCGTGAGCGTGGAAAATGAGCGTGAAAAGTAAGTGTGACAAGTGATAAGAAATTCACGCATGCATGCAAAGATGGTGCGTAACTCAAAATTCACGCTGACATGTAAGGACGTGTGCGTGGCTAAAAATTCACGCAAACACGTAAAGACGTGTGCGTGACTGAAAATTCACGCACTCATGCAAAGATGTGTGCGTGACTGAAAATTCACGCACGCTCGTCAAGACGTGAGCGTGACTAAAAATACACGCTGGCACGTAGGAACGTGAGCGTGACTAAAATACACACTGACATGTAAGAACGTGAGCGTGACTAAAAATATACGCTGGCACGTAGGAACGTGAGCGTGACTAAAATACACGCTGACACGTAAGAACGTGAGCGTGATTAAAAATACACGCTAACACGTAAGAACGTGAGCGTGACTAAAAATACACGCTGACACGTAAGAACGTGAGCGTGACTAAAAATACACGCTGACACGTAAGAACGTGAGCGTGACTCAAAATACACGCTGACACGTAAGAACGTAAGCGTGACTCAAAATACACGCTGGCACGTAAGAACGTGTGCGTGACTAAAAATACACGCAAACACGTAGAGACGTGTGCGTGACTAAAATTACACGCAGGCACGTAATAACGTGTGCGTGACTCAGGAACCTTCGTCCCAAGCCAGAAATAAAGTTTCCATAGGTCTTAACCCATGGACAGCCGAGAATACAACAACTTAGATCTAGCAGAAACAAGCCAAAGAAATCAAAAATGCTAAGTACTAATCTCTCTCAGGATCGTGAAAGGAAGAGAAATGAACCATAAAAATGGTTCTCCAAGCAAGAAGCAAGATTGCACTTGCCTGCTGATGGGTTGGTGGAGAGAGTGATGAGAGGAAGAAGAAGAAGTAATGGTGAAGAATGAGAGTTATGAGGAGAGAGAAGGAGATGGAAGCTTTAAATAGAGAGGGTGGTGGTAGGTGGGGTTATTGGGTCGGGTTTGCACGGATCCAACCAATGTAACCCGAAAGCAAAGCTGAGGTTAAAAAGCAGAAAATAAATACAGGAATAAAATTGCAGGAAATAAAATACAGATAATTAATTAACATAAAATTAAAGGAATTTAAATACTGGATAATACATAATAAATGCTAAGTAATTATACATGAGTTGTACATGTATAAAAGTACGCATTCTTGTATAAAAATACGCATTCTTGGGAACGGGGAGTGACATCTCTACCTACCTTAGAAAAATTCCGTCCTCGAAATTTTAAATCCAAACAGGTAGAAATATCGGAGCTAAACCAATACAAGCAATTTTAGTGAGCAAGCAATCATTTTACCATATCAAAAGCAAGTACTATATATGTAAATTCATCAATCCATGATATCAAGTAGCTCTACCCATGAGGTGACAAGCATGAAGAATCAGGACAATCAAGGTAAACAGAAAGAGATATACCTTGTGAGTCAAACAGGTGTGGATACCGTGATCGGATATCATCCTCACGTTCCCACGTTGACTCTCCCAAGGAGTGATGACCCCAAGCAACACGGACAAGACTAATTGTTTGGTTCTTAAGTATCTTCTCTTTTCGGTCCAAAATGGACACAGGCTGTTCCTCGTAAGACAGGTTGGTATCAACAACCAACTCCGAATGATCGAGGACATGGCTTGGGTCCGATACATACCTACGTAATTGAGATACATGAAACACGTCATGCACCTCTCGTAACGAAGGTGGGAGGGATAAACGATAAGCAACATCGCCTATCCGATCAAGGATAACAAATGGGCCCACGTACCGCGGACTCAATTTCCCGCGAACGCCAAATCTAATGACCCCACGAGTAGGTGAGATCCGCAAGAATACGTGGTCCCCAACAGAGAACTCTAACGGCCTACGATGCTGGTCCGTCCAATGACGATGTCGATCCTGCGCAACTCGAAGTCGCTCTCTAATTTCCTTAACCACTTCAACCGTCTGAACAATCATTTCTGGGCCTAACATCTTCCTCTCCCCGATATCATCCCATGCAAGTGGTTACCTGCACTTCTTACCATATAATGCTTCAAATGGCGCCATCTGGATACTGGCTTGATAACTATTGTTGTATGAGAACTCGACTAAGTGCAGGTGACTCTCCCAAGACCCTCCAAAATCTAGAGTGCAAGCTCACAACATATCTTCCAAAGTCTGAATCGTTCTTTATGATTGCCCATCCGTCTGCGGATGGTAGGCCGTGCTAAACCTTAACTTGGTACCCAGACTATGATATAAGCTCTTCCAGAAATGTGATGTAAAGGGGGTATCTCGATCCGACACAATACTGACAGGGACTCCATGCTGCCTGACTATCTGTTGTATATATAACTCTGCCAACTTTTCTGTAGATTACCCTACTCTGAAAGGAAGAAAATGTGCTACCTTCGTAAGTCGGTCCACTATTACCCAAATAGCGTCCTTACCACTTGGTGATCTCGGTAACCCGGTCACAAAGTCCATTGTAATATGCTCCCATTTCCATTCCGGAATAGGAAGCGGTTGTAATAACCCGGCTGGCCTCTGCTGTTCTGCCTTTACTTGCTGACATACCAAGCAACGGGAAACGAATCTAGCTATCTCCCTCTTCATCCCGTTCTACCAGAAATGCTGCTTGATATCTTGGTACATCTTGGTCCCTCCAGGATGAATAGAATACTGAGAACTGTGAGCTTCTGCCATAACCTCCTGTCTGATATCTCCACTAGGCACACATAGACGTGATCCAAACCTAAGTGTACTATCTTCATGAATTCTCATCTCCTTCCTGAGTCCTGACTCACATTCTGCCCTAAGCTTCTGAATCCTTGGGTCTTGTGCCTGAGCTGCCTTGATCCTGCCTACCAAGTCGGATTGAACTTGTAGACTTGTTAGAACTCCTACACCACTAGGAAGTATAACTTTGATGCCCATCTCCTGAAGGTCTTCTAAGATATGCCTCTGCGTTGTTAACATAAATGCGCCGCCTCTCCTGCTAAGAGCGTCTGCTACTACATTCGCCTTGCCTGGATGATACTGAAGCTCTACGTCATAATCCTTGATCAACTACAACCATCTTCTCTGCCTCATGTTCAGCTCCTTCTGAGTAAAGATGTACTTCAGACTTTTATGGTCTGTGTACATGTCCACTCGGTCACCATATAAGTAATGCCTCCATAGCTTCAAAGCAAACACTACTGCCGCTAATTCCAAATCATGAGTTGGGTAATTCTTCTCGTGGTCCCGAAGCTGCCTAGATGCATATGCTATCACCTTCCCATGTTGCATAAGGACACATCCAAGTCCTTTACCTAACGCATCACAATATACTGTAAAACCTCCGGGTCCAACTGGCAATGTAAGAATAGGTGCTGATATCAACTTCTGCTTCAAAGTCTCAAATGATGCCTGACATTCTGCTGACCAAACGAATGGTACATCCTTCCGGGTCAAGCGGGTCATGGGTGCGGATAGCCTTACAAAGTCTGACACAAACCTTCTGTAATATCCTGCCAATCCCAAGAAGCTCCGCACATCTGCTACGGTCTTAGGTACTGGCCAACTTTCTACTGCTTCTATCTTCCTGGGATCTACTGCTACTCCAGCTCCTGATATGATATGACCCAAAAATGAAATGTGATCCGACCAAAATTCATACTTACTGAGCTTGGCATACAACTGGTTCTCTCTCAGAACCTACAATACTTTCCTGAGGTGGTCTTCATACTCCTCTTCACTAGCAGAGTATACAAGAATGTCGTCAAGAAATACCACGACAAACTGATCTAAGTATGGCATAAAGATACGATTCATCAAATCCATGAATATTGCTGGAGCATTGGTCAAACCAAACGGCATTACTAAGAATTCATAATGCCCATACTTCGACCTGAATGCTGTCTTGGGAATATCCTCCTTCCGAACCCTCACCTGATGGTACCCTGAACAGAGATCTATCTTGGAGAAAATTCTAGCTTTGCTCAACTGATCAAATAAGTCGTCGATCCTGGGTAATGGGTACTTGTTCTTCACTGTTGCCGCGTTAAGCTTCCTGTAGTCAATGCACAATTTGGATGACCCATCCTTCTTCCCCACAAGTACCACTGGTGCTGCCCATGGTGATACGCTAGCTTGGATGAACTTCTTCTCTTTCAGTTCCTCTATATGCTGATATGATATACCTTGACCTGCTCTGAATTCGCCATTCTGTAAACTTGATCTGATATCGGTTTAGTTCCTGGTACCAATTCTATACTGAACTCAATATCTCTGACTGGTGGTAGACCTAGAAGTTCTTCGGGAAATACATCTAGAAATTCTTCAACTACCTTCAGAATCTGAACTTCTTCCATTGCCGCTGCTACTCCCTGCTCTTGCTGAGTTGCCCCTGATCTGACTAAGGTGAACCGCTCCATGCCTGGAATATCGAAAGATACACTCCCTCTACGACAATCTATTGTCGCATGACTGTCTTTCAGCCAGTTCATGCCTAAGATAACATCGAAATTTCTAATAGGAAATTCTATCAACCGGGCGGGTAAAGAATGCCCGCAAACTACAACGCTACATGCTAAAATAACTCTACTAACTCCTACGAGCCCATTACCAGTGAGTATATTCAACCTCCCTGGCAATGCCTCAAACACCATCCCTAGTCGTGTCGTAAATTGTGCAGATATAAATGAATGGGATGCTCCCGAATCAAACAATGCTACTGCGGGATATGAGGCGAGGAGAATGTTACCTGCCACAACATCTCCCGATGCCAATGCCTCCTCTAAGGACAGAGTGAATGCTTGCCCTCGACCTCCTTGCTGATTCCCATGCTGCGGCCTAGCCTGATGTTGCTGCTGGCCCCTTCCTTGATGATGCTGGGGTGGTCTACGCTGGTGTTGCTGCATCGGCGGCCCCTGCTGCCGAAACATCTGAGCCTGCGGCAGTAATGGACGCTGCGCCAACGGCCTTACTGCCACTGCTGGTCCTCGATACTGCCCTGCCCCTGGTGCTGGCAGAGCAGGAAACTGTTGCCATGGTCCTCCTGACCTCGAATTCATGGGACATATGGTAACCCGATGATCTGGATTTCCACATATCAGACACAGTCCATTCAATGTCCGATACACATCTCTAGTGTGTCCCATCTTCCCACAATAAGTACAGCCTGCCGGGGGTTGCTGGTTCTTCTTCTGTTGCTGTTGCCTGGGTAGTGGTGCTGGTCCTCGTATCGCCACATCGTGGATACGAATGCCAGTGGATGGTGCTGTTGTTCGGGGCGCTGCTCCCCCTCCTCCTTCAATCTGACTGTGGGATCTCTTCTGACCCCCAGTCCTCTCTGCAAGCCTCTGAATGGTGATCTCATGCCTTCGAGTTGTCGTTAATACTTCGTCAAAAGTTTGGTAATTGTGCCCCTCTATCAATTGCAAGAGTTCAAGATAAAACCCTTGCTGAAACCTCATAGCCCTCTGGCACTCTGTTGCTACCATCTCTGGGGCGAATCTACTCAATCTGCAGAACTTCGCTGCATAAGCATCTACAGTCTTACCGGCCTGCCTGAGGTTGATAAATTTCTGTTGTAGCTCAAACTGTGCTACAACTCCACAGTACTTGGTCTTGAATCTTGTAGTGAAATCGTCCCAAGCCACAGGACGTCTGATGCCCACTTCCTCTGATTCCCACCAATCACGTACGAGATCCTGAAGTAACAACTTCACTAGATCCACACGTTCTTCTGCCAGCACCTTAGCTGCTGTCAGAATAGCCTCAATATCCTTAAGCCATGCATCTGCTGAGATGGCATCCTCCGTGCCCTCGAAACGGCGAGGGTTGTACTTACAAAACCTGGCTGATGCTTCTGAATCAGTCCTCACTCCTCTTTCTAAAGCCGTCTGCAGTCCTTGGTTGAGCAACACATTCTGTTCTTGTAGCTGAGTGTGCATGAGCTGCTGGACCAACATCTGATGTTGCTGAGTAGCCATCATTCCTCTCATGATCTCTAGAAGGGCTGGTGTGTCCACTTGGGTAGGTGGAACTGTTGGTGGTGGTGGAACATCCGGATACTGCGATCTAGCCGCTGCTTTCACTATCACTTCTTCCTGGGTAGCCTCCTGAGGCGAGACTGGCCCTTGTTGCTGACCAACAGGGTCAGGTTGCCCATATTGCCCCTGCTGCTGTCCAGCTCTGACCGATGCGGACGAAGTGCCCCTAAGAAAAGGGACAAGAGAACAATCAAACAACCGGACATGAAGGATCAATGAAGTCAAAGGATATCAGAATGTCAAGCAAGGGTCGAAAATAACGAATCAAGAGATTTAGGGGGAAACACGTGTGATTGAGACATCCTATAAATCAAAACACCCCACAAGTCTGAAATCAGACCTGCATGGGCCACCACTAAAACCTTGTCACGCCCCAGAACCAGAATACTGGAGAGCGGGGGAATGACTCAGTCAGCTACGTATTACGGGTAGGTGAATACCGTATAATACGATCAAGGCTGTCTAACCAGACGAGGGGGTGCATACTACATGAAAGTCTTACTATGGTCACTTCACATCTATTGTCTCAATCATTCAAATAAGAAGCAAAAAATAGAGAACATGTAAGATAAAGCCGTAAGGCGTCCCAAATGCTCAGTCAAAATGTTCTTGATATCTGGCTTTATAAAACATAGCCAGATGGTATAGTAACATATACACAATTATTATCAGCTGCAGTCTGATTTAATTACAATCATGTAAAAGCAAGTGCAAGACAATCCGACTAACATGTCGGTGCCAAACGGCTAAGTATAAAGTAAATAACAAAACGAGTGGTGAAGTAAGGAACCCACTCGAGTCCTCCTGCGATCATCCCTCTAGTGTTGACCATCTTGGAGGTAGAAGTAAGCTGGATCCTCGGGGACCGGCTCTAAATCTGGCCATGCAAAACCAGAGAGGTTAGACCTCTAATAGCAAGTACCACAAGGAAGGACGATATGAAGGATTAAACCAGTAAGTAAGAGAATATAATAGTAGATCTCTGCTCTCCACTAGGATTCATATAACATTACGACACTTCGAACCAACCTCCCAACCAAACAAGGACAGAAGTTGGCCCGTCATGTCCTGACATTCTGATCATCTCAGTTAGGCAACAGAGTAGGTACAGTACACAAACAAATCATCTTGAACGGCCAATCAACTACTACGGCTTGCTATTGTGAGTCCCAAGTTATCCTGGAATTATGCAAATAGGGATTCCTTAGTTCTTACTATGTGCGAGCAAGGCTAGTCTATCCAATCAATCAATTGCGCCAATATTATAATTAGACGAGTCCCAGCGGGACGCCCGCCATTAATATAGCATGTACAATTTAATAATATAAGCAGATACCGTTCCCTGCCCGTGTGACAGATTTACAGTATTTGTGGGAACCAGCCGGCCTGTCGGGCACTACTAGTCCCAAGAGGGCTGCCATGTAAGAACTCGGGAATCCATTCTCTCCATGCAATTATTATTTTATTTAACTTAATAGTCTCTACGTTGAGTGAAGTCCCATGCCGTGGATCATGGTCATTCAAATGAGTACTTTTGTACGGGGTACGATATGCGCAACTCTACAACGATGCCCGTGCGGCTAGGTTGTAGGTCTTACATAGCGTAATGCAATAATCAAATCTAACCACGGAGTAATCATGCCTTGACCATAAAGTACACATGCTGTTTTTGTAAGATAAATAAATAACTAAATAAATAAATAAATAATTTGAAACCTGCATGTGCCTGTATGCCAATATTCGGGATCGGCTAATCGATTGCAATAGTTCATTACATGAACGTGTCTCATTCGTTCAATTCAATAAGACGACTAGCCAGTCTCTTAGTTCCAAGTAGGAACGCATGATCAATTATTAGTCAATGTCACAATCATTATCAATGGTGACAAGGCATGAAAGTCAATTAGTATTACATGGGGTCGAGCTTATAACTCCTCAGAGTTAAGTTCTAGTCATACTGGGTATCCATGGATCAATCAAGACACATGACACATTCCACATATAATCTGTATTAACAATATTAACATATCATGATTTTATCAAGTTCATACAAAAAGGCGTAAGGATATAATAGAAAAATTATCATGCCATCATTAAATGGATAAGTTATAGAGCAAATAGTAACACCCAGGTTAGAAAGTCACGCCAAGTTAGTAGGTTATACTAAGGCCAACAATTCACGCCAACAAGTCTAGTCGGAGTGAGCGTGAAAAGTGATTCACGTTGGCACGCACAGCGTGAGCGTGAAAAGTGAGCGTGGAAAATGAGCGTGAAAAGTAAGCGTGACAAGTGATAAGAAATTCACGCATACATGCAAAGATGGTGCGTAACTCAAAATTCACGCTGACATGTAAGGACGTGTGCATGACTAAAAATTCACGCAAACACGTAAAGACGTGTGCATGACTGAAAATTTACGCACTCATGCAAAGATGTGTGCGTGAATGAAAATTCACGCACGCTCGTCAAGACGTGAGCGTGACTAAAAATATACGCTGGCACGTAGGAACGTGAGCGTGACTAAAATACACGCTGACATGTAAGAACGTGAGCGTGACTAAAAATACACGCTGGCACGTAGGAACGTGAGCGTGACTAAAATACACGCTGACACGTAAGAACGTGAGCGTGATTAAAAATACACGCTAACACGTAAGAACGTGAGCGTGACTAAAAATACACGCTGACACGTAAGAACGTGAGCGTGACTCAAAATACACGCTGACACGTAAGAACGTGTGCGTGACTAAAAATACATGCAAACACGTAGAGACGTGTGCGTGACTAAAATTACACGCAGACACGTAATAACGTGTGTGTGACTCAGGAACCTTCGTCCCAAGCCAGAAATGAAGTTCCCATAGGTCAGAACCCATGGACAGCCGAGAATACAATAACTTAGATCTAGCAGAAACAAGCCAAAGAAATCAAAAATGCTAAGTACTAATCTCTCTCAGGATCGTGAAAGGAAGAGAAATGAACCATAAAAATGGTTCTCCAAGCAAGAAGTAAGATTGCACTTGCCTGCTGATGGGTTGGTGGAGAGAGTGATGAGAGGAAGAAGAAGAAGTAATGGTGAAGAATGAGAGTTATGAGGAGAGAGAAGGAGATGGAAGCTTTAAATAGGGAGGGTGGTGGTAGGTGGGGTTATTGGGTCGGGTTTGCACGGATCCAACCAATGCAACCCGAAAGCAAAGCAGAGGATAAAAAGTAGAAAATAAATACAGGAATAAAATTGCAGGAAATAAAATACAGATAATTAATTAACATGAAATTAAAGGAATTTAAATACTGGATAATACATGATAAATGCTAAGTAAATATACATGAGTTGTACATGTATAAAAGTACGCATTCTTGTATAAAAATACGCATTCTTGGGAACGGGGAGTGACAAGTTTGTAGTTTAAATTTCTCTTCTATTTGTTTTATTTTTTCTTGAACTTCTGATTTCTTTAATTGTTCGTTATTTGAATATGCATTTTCTCTTCCCTGAAAAAAATAATTTAATTTTCTTTCAAATCTATTTCTTTAATTTCATTCAGTATTTTGATCATTGGATCATGAATGAATTCAAAAGTTATCTCTTTGCCTTTGTAGACAATGGAGATACCATAAGTATTAATATTTTTAATCGACATTAGTTTTTCTAGGAAAGGTGTTCCTAGAATAACATGCTGAGTTATTTTTTTACTACAATAAACTGTAATGGAATATATAGCTATTGAATCTTTACAGATATTAACATCTGTGGTGGCCCATGCAGGTCAGTCTTCGCAAATCACGCGAACTCGTGATGGTACTTAAGTTAGTTGTACTATTGCGAGCCTGCGACTAGAACATGCTCATTCACGAACAAGGATTAATTTAATTTAAGAGAATGACTAGGACTAGGAGTCCCTATACGAACTTACCGATGGGTAGTCTAGGCTATGCAATGTAGATGAGGGTTATATATTTTGATAGTTGGTCATATCTCCATAAGTACACTATCTTCTCTTGATATGACGATATGATCCAATGTGAATAGATTATTCACTTGGTGAGATCGGACTTCCTAGGATTGATAATCTAACCTCGATAAATTGTTCAGTTCCTCCTCTTGACCCCTTAGGTATCATCCCCATACCCTAGTCCGAATGGCCCATTTAGTTCCTAGTTGCCCTAAGGATTAGTGTATTATATAATTTCTGATTAGATTATCCATATACGGACCTCGAGTTAGTTTCGGTTCAAGTTTTTCCCCAATGTTTGAATACAATGGAATAGTTAGAATGTTGTACTTCATTGTCATCATATATTTCTTTCCTGTGCAACCTCTTATTTTAAAGATTGTGAATGATAGGACAAATATTTATGCCTTATTACATAGTCGACTTATTTGAATCCCTAGAAGCCCAGGAATTTTACAGATAAAGGAATGTTAGTTAACTTATAATGGCAGGACAGCAGCGCACTGTCGCCATTTATTTAAATTATGAAGACTCTGGATTCCCTGCAGCCAGCAGCGCACTGGCAAGGCACAACCCCTAGAGGTGAAATTAGTTTAAGAAAATATATAGGTTATATAACATTCCTAAAACTATGGCTAGTGGCTCACTCCTTATCGTAGTTACACTTGAGCCGATATTGGATAGAGATAAGTAATGTTCGATTTGTGTCATATTTGAGTTACGAAACCAAGGGTTTACCACAGCCTGATTTTTACGGGCGAGGCATAATCCTTGGTAAAATAACTTCAGACGTGATTACAAATTAGGGATACCATAGAGGATAGGACAGTGCTCTGTATGTTCTATAAGATCTGAAGCCAATAAGTAGTGGGAGTTCTGTGAGATTGGATAGCATGTCTCCCGACCTAGCATTCTGTAGTCCTTGTGACTTAGTGATGAGGAAATTGATTGACACTAATAGGTTTACCTAGAATACCGAAGTTAGAGGTCTAAACCCATTAGTCGACCAAGTTCTCGTGGATAAGAGGATAGAAGGAAGACTGTATAAGCAAGAACACCGGGTAAGTTTTGATTCTCTCTAAACTCGAACTACTTGTGTCCCCTTTCAAAAAATCTCGCATATTTATATTTTGACTCTCTAGACCAATGCTGTTATTACAGCCTAGTTTTTGCAAGCTTACCCTTTTATCGAGCTTGATTCAAGACATATGTTTAGTGGGGACGCCTGCTAACTTATTGTCTAATCAGAATCAGTGTATTATGGTCTGATCAACCATGATGCATTTGGTTCGTACTTTATTTAATTACCCTACGTGGATTGAGATATAGATGTCTCTAGGGTCTCAGCCACGACTGCATTGACAATTTCTCTTGAATTATATGTTCGCCCTTGAATCACGAAATTGTATTCAGTAACATCACCCTTGAATTCTTTATTGCTTTTGTCTTTCACCGATTTGGAAAGACGAAAGCTCGTGATAGTAGATAGATACAGAGTACTCCCATGGCTATGATAATGGTAGGCCCAAGTGTCGCTACCATCGGCCAGTCATGAGATAGAGTTACTCGTTCTCCCATCGACCCTCAAACTACTATTGAGACTTTTGAGCCAGCTGAAATTGAGAATGACTAGGGTTTTACCCTTAGTCGAAATGCCTACCTAGGAGACTATCTATCCTCAAGAGACCAGATAGTGTGAGTCTCCAATTTTTGCTGGAAGCTTGCCTTAACTTTCAACCCTTATGCCTTGACTCGACCGTCCCTCGACCAAAGTCCACAATTTAGACATGAGATGAATAGACAAGGCTAAGGACAATAATTTACCGTGACTATGGTGGACACTCATCCCGAGATTGGTTTCCAACCAATATTACTCTAATTATGTAAATTTTATTATTAAGACCTAACTAGTGTTGGAATACCACAGTCACTAGCTTAGCCAATACCATAGCTTAAGTACCCTGTCAAATTGTGATGTACCAGTTGTCAACAACAACGCATGATCACTACAGCCCATACCACTAGAACCCTTATGACAATAGTCTGACAGGTTTGACACAACTAGAGATTCAAGACTCAGTTGTTAGAAATCTCTTCATAGGACATGCCTTGGAACTGGTTACCCCGTCGATAACTCTTGTACACTATGGATGGGTATTTTCCTCTATGTTATCGACCATGTGTTATTATACACCCTTGTTTCTCATTTATTGAGGAATGATCATTGACTTGACTTACATCTACCGTATTCCATTACATCGTACCTTATTCTTTATTAACAAGAGTCGAGGTACAATATCCAGACTTTGAAATTTTTTTAACCTCATTATTCCAAAAACCCTGTCCTAGCTTCTAAGGTGGGTAGACTGTATGCCTTCTAAAATTTTAGGATATATCAGGATTATCGATTGATCAGAATAAATTCCATTAGGATGATAATTAGTGCCCTTGGACTCCCACTTTTCATTTAGATTATTTTGCGTCCCCACCTCTTAGGACGTAATGTCATTCGTAACTCTTATTCCATTTACCCGAAAATCGTGACACGATCTTGTGTTGTATTATATCCCTTGCTCGTGTGTTTAAATAACCACGGAATAGATCGTAATCTTGATTTCTCAAATTCTGTTCTATCATGAAATCGTGCTTAGTTTTAATTTCGAGAACGGGATTTTCGTAGTGCATAGGTTGCAAGCCTCTCTAAGAAACGAAGGGTCTCTTCGAAGTTAGCCAGTGATTGGAACGGAGTAGCCCCAATCTAGCTAAGTCAATGGATTATGAGGTCCATTTTATCGGTATCATTTGATATCCTCTACCACTCTTGAAACTTCGTGCTTGTTCACAGTTATTCTTCCTCGTCCTTTCGTACCATCGACTCTCGTCCTTCCTATTTTAGGGGTCGATAACCGTGTTGCTTAGAATTTAGCAGAGGTTATAGTATAAGTTAGTTGATAATTGAATTTTGGGTTGCTTGATAGATATGCAAGGATTATAGATACCATAGGCGATAGATATCCAGTGGAAGAATTTGAGCAACTAGTTGGATGATTATAAAATTTAGTGACCTAGCTTTGAGGGAGTAGTGTGACCAAAGGTGGGTAGAAGTCCTCGATATTTTGTAGTTGCCAAAATGGACAAGGAGAAGGATATTAACTATTTTTGAGGAATTAAAAAAAAAATTGAGAAGATTGTGGTAATAGTGGATTTATTCTATTATTTTTATTTTATTTTATTTTTTGATTTTAGGCATGTTTATGAGTTAGAATTTCGAGGACGAAATTATTTTTAAGGTGGGTAGATTTGTAGCACCCTTTCCCGAAAATTCTGAAATATTCTCTTTTTTTTTTTTACTTATTTAATTAAATGGTGATTTTTAGATTTTACAAATAATTAGTTGTTATATTTATTTGTTATATTAAATTGTTATAATGTGATTTGTAAATTATGTGCATATATATAATATATATGTGTATGAGCATGTATATATATAAATATATATAATATATGTGTGTAAGTGTATGTGAATATGAATATATATGGTCCGTGTTATTTGAATAGGGAAAATACTCCAGTAAATTAGGATTAAGGAAAACTTGCTTAGGTACTGAATGGGGGCATAGAATTGGGGGGCAAAAGGTTAGGGGTCTCCTTGTGGGTTGGGTTATACATTATACTAAGAACCGACTTATTAGCCTGACCCATATATTATTGACACTTGGTTTTAAGAAAGCTGGTCCGTTGATTGAAATCAGACTAATTAATCAGCATATCCGATTAATGAGCTTCTATGGTACTTCATCAACAGAAGTGGGTCGAAACTTGTTAATAAGCCAATTACTTGGCCTTCGCATCCTTCTTTAGAAGTCTAGTTTTAATCACAGTTTCCAAAGGAGATGGTAGTTGTATGTCATATTGAAATGTTGGCAGTCCACTTTCTGATAGTAAATGAGAAGAAGTGGACAATTTACATTCTTCATAATGCACAATTAGTATTGAAGTTCATGGATTATATAATACTGTTCTGAAACAGGGTGCCAATAAGTCTAGAAGCTAGTTAGTGAATGGAGTAATATATGGGGAACTCTGTATCCTCCATTTATATTCAGATCTTTCTGTACGATGGTAATTATTTCCCTGGCTTTCTCGAGTACACACCATTTCAATTACCAAACGAAACCAAGCAGTAGCCAAAACCCAACACAGCCCGGCCCCAAGGCCGAGCACCAAGTCCCAAGGCCAGCGCCCAACTCCCCAATACCAAGCAGCAGTGCTACTAAGCACCCCAAACTGAGTACACAGTGACCCAAAGCCTAGCCCACGAATCATCAGCAAATACCTAGCCAAGCCGACCCCTATTTCGGTGCTAACACAGTATTAATACGCGGGAAGTCGACGAGGGTTGTCTCTCGAAGAACACAAAGAACCCTAAATCCAACTCTCCCCCACGGCCCTCGCCAACACCGCGTGCCCTTCCCTGCGTGCGCGTGCCGCCGCAGAACCACCGCCGGCGGCCAGGGCCGCGAGCGCACGGACGCGCGCGAAACAGTAGACTGCAGCAGCGAGCTATTCCGGGCGGATTTCGCAGCAACGTCCCGTCGCGTACGATCCATGGTTTCGCGATTCGTCTTTTCAGGTATAAACCTAACATATTCCACTTCAAATGCCTTCAGATAGAATTAATTCTAGTGCGCTAGATCACCCATAAAATCGACGTCAAAACTGACGAAAAACTGATTCGAAAACAGGACTGAAAACAGTCGAGTTGGCCCACTTTGCATTTAATTATCTTCCAAACCATGCATAATTTTGAAAACCTGTTTGAAGGCGTTTATTGACGACATATAGGGCTCCACAACCCTTTTTGTGGATTTCGAAATCATCGAATATACGTTGAGAAATCGAATCCCGAAGTTTAGGAAAAATCTGTTTAGAAATCAATAAAATCGCTCCACACGACGTCCGTCCCGCCATTCCAAGCGACGTGGTCGCGCACCGTAAACATCGAAAGCTGCGTAACGGTTTCGTGGTCGTGTGGGCTTTGACGGAATTCAAATTGGTCGCGTGTGCGCGACGAATTCGACGCGTATCCGTCGGAATCGCCCCGTATCCGTCCAATGCAAATTCAGTCATAACTTTGTACACGCTCGTCAGATCGAGACGAAACTTGTGCCAGCAGAACCGTATCGTTTTTCTGGTCCTGCATGCCAAGTTTGGTCCGATTCTGAGACCATTGATAAAATCACCGTTTTGCGGGCCCCACGGTCCCACTCAACGGGCGATTTTGTGCACGGCCCGCCGGAATCCAACTTTGGACATACGGTTGGGTTCGTATCAGAAAACTGGATCCGTAGACATGTAGTTTGACGACTTTAGAGACCATTGACTCTGGCACGCTTTTCGGTGCAAAGCGGGTCCAACGACGGACATCGTTTTGGCCCGAAATTATCGTTTTGCCCCTGTGTCCAGAATTGAATGTAAGGACAGGCAATCCTAGCTAATTGGACTATTCTGAGATCATTGGTATTGTTTATTTCAGCTTCCGGGGACTGTTGTACGGGTTTTGACTATAGTGGCACAGTGAGTAGTTCAGATTGTCGGTTTCACCAGCAAAGGACCACAGGCGAGTACAGTTTATTGTCTGCATTTCGATATTGATTTTCACTATATTTCATTGGTTGGTTTCATTAGTTATGTGATTATTTTCTATTATAAATTGTTGAGTCGGGAATGAGAAGTACCAACGATGTGTGATCTGACCTTAGACCGTGTAGACCGTGTAGACCGTGTTGCATTTATTTCTTGTAGACCGTGTAGACCGTGTAACATTTATTTCTTGTAGACAGTGATTTATTTATTGCAAGTAGACCGTGTAGACAGTGATTTATTTATTGCATTTAATCTGTGTAGTTCGTGATTATTATTCTGTAGACAATGTTTCTTTATTGCAATATTTTTTGTAGACCGTGTAACTGTAGACCGTGTAACTGTAGACCGTGTAACTGTAGACCGTGTAACTTTAGACCGTGTAACTTTAGACCGTGTAGACCGTGTCGCATAATTGTCCCGAGACCGATCACATATCAAAGGTACTTCTAATGGTGGAAAAGTATATTGGTCTATTTATTACTATTGATTTTTCTTACGGCTTTACTGTTTATTTTCAAACCCATGATTGATGTCTAATCTTTGTCTTATAGTCATTTTCTTTATTTGAAATTGCATTCAGTGAATTGTGCTCGTTCCATTCCTGACTGGAAACCAACATTTTCAGGTTAGCCGTGGATTCACTTAGCTTGGGGAGTTCGGGTGTACTTGCAGACGAGCCTAGAAGATTAGTTAGATAGTCAAGTTATAGTCATTCATATTTGTACAAGTTTATATTTTTCTGCAAATGTAAAACTTGTGATCATTGTAAATTAAATTAGTTTGTGAATGAGCATTATTTGTGATCTTGATCTTCATGGCCGTGACAGCGTTCTACCGCCGACACTGCGGCGTAGGCTGGCTTGGACACGTCTTGTATCCGTTTAAAAAAAAAAAACGGGTGCGGGTCGTGACAACATCTGTAACCTTATAAGGTGCTGTCAATGCTTTATTATTTGCAGCACTAAGTGTCTGAGTAGTGTGTTCGCAATATCTTATTAGAATCACACCTTCTTTGACACAATTTAGGTCTGCACCACTATCTTCTAGTGTAATAAGATTTTTTACATGATACTCATTAATAATGAGTAAATCTATTTGTATATACCATTTTTGAGTTATAAATAGGTCTATTTTCTCCAATTTTGATTCAGGCACATTTTCTTCTTCAGAAGCATTAGAAGTATTACTTCTATTAGAATTTTCTCATTTTTCTTTAGGAATTATAATTTTTTGAGCTATTGTTCTAAATTAGACAGTCTTAATTGTGTAATATCATCTTGAGATTTTAATTCCTTTATTTCCTTATCCAATATTTTAATCTCATTCTGGAGATCTTGTATTGTGACTGTGTTTACTTCTCTGCTCTTATATCTTCTAAGTACTTCAGCCATAAAATAAGATTCTTCTATTTTATTTGATTCTTCTTCTTCTTTATTAGGAGAATCATTAGTAGTCGATTTATCCTCTATATTTAAGAAATCAATTAGCTTTTTTTCTGCCGTTCTACTGATTTCAGTAGACATTAGAGATTCTATTATTTCTCTTTTATCTTGAGTAGTCAATACATTTATTGACAAACCATTCATTTCTTTATAGTACTTCAAATCATGTTCATTGGAACATTTTTCGTAACTACAATCATTGTCACATTCACACATATTGATTGAATCATTATCACTTGATTCTCCTGATGAGCCTAATTCTTCATCAAAATTTATCAATATTTTGTATAGGGTCATTTTTAACCCTTCATCTTCAATTTCTTCAATTTTTCGTTTTGTATAACACCTATTAGCATAATGGCCTAATTTACCACATTTATAACGTTTTATTTCTTTAGAAGATTTACGTTTTTTGGAAGAAATTTTCTTCTCTTTGCTTCTATCTTTTCTTCTAAAATTTTGAGAAAATTTCTTTGTCTTTTTTCTCTTATAATAGGGCTTATTTCCATTGTTCCTATATTCTTTCTTTGCCTTTCCTTTCCTATCTAAAGGTGGCTTGTAATCATCCATAGCAAATTGGCTACAAAATTTTCTAATTGCTTTCTTTCTGAAAGCCTTTGAGATTTTAACTGATTTCTCTGTTTTAAATCATTACAAAGAGCAAAACCTTCTTGAACACAAGAATTTATTAATGCTCCATATGTATAAGTTTTATATAGGATTTCTCCATTTTTCTCTCTCTCAATTTTTGCTTTATTTTTTCAGCAAAAAGATTTGGTAGTCCATTAATAAATTTAGACTTCCAGTGTGATGCATTGGCATCAGTGAGTCTCATTACTCTACTTAAAAAATGTATCTTTATACCACCTAAAATGGGTTAACGTAGGACACCTTAAATTTTGTAGAAGTGTCGATATTCTACTCCCATCAGAAATTTTGATATAGGATATTTAATATTAAAGTGTACACATCATCTGCCTTTTGTTGATTCTCTTCTATTTTAGTGGTATTCACTATTTCTAGTCTTTGTTCTTGGGTTAAACAATTATCCCACCATCCTTTAAGGATGCTGGTAAACCCATTAGCAATAAATATAGCAATCTGCTTATCATTATTACCAGTAGCTTTAGCTATATTAGAATATATTACCATTCTATCTAATTGATCGTGTATTTGTTTATCTGAGAGACCATCAATATTCTATTTATATATTTCTCCACTACAATAATGATTCTGAATAATAGAATCATTCTCTTCGTAGAGGACATCTATAGGGGAAGGTCTTTTATAGTAATATTTTTTATTAAATTTGGCTTATCATATTTAACAGTATTAATTCTTTCAGATTTTTCTTCATTTTGAATTTGTCTGAAAGATTTCCCAATCTGTATTGGATTAAGTTGTTCCTCATCTGAAGAAACAGATTCTTCTGAATTACTTGATTCTTGACAACATTGAACATAAGACTCTCCTTCTAACATATTTATTTTAGAAGGATTTTCTTTTGGTCTATAATTTAGAAATTTTTCTTTAAGACTTTCATACTCCAACTCATTTTTGTAGAACCCTAGAGGGGAGGGTGAATAGGGAAATAACATAATTTAAACACAAACAAGCAATATTCTTCAATTAAAAAGAGAGAGAGAAAATCAAACACACGATGTATCCTGGTATCCTTCCTAAAAGCAATCCAGTTCCGGAACTCTCTCCGGCTTAAATCCACTATTTAGTAAAATAGTGCACACGAGTTTGGATCCGAAGAACTCGCCAACTTCAATACGAGTTTGGATCCGAAGAACTCACCAACTTCTTACACACGAGTTTTCTTACGAAGGCTCGCCAACTTGAAAAGGAAAGGAAGAAAACTTGTTGATCTTCTAACACTTGAAGATCGAAAGGTACAACTCTTGAATACTCTAGCACTTTGAGAATGTATGACAACTAAAATCTTGTGTAGAGAGTAATGGTGGAGCTCTTAGTTATTGAAAAATTTATGGCAAAAGTGATAAGCCTTCTTGAGAGAGAAGGCTTCCATTTATAAAGAAACCAAGAGTAGGTAGCATTTAATGCTCTTGGATACAGCCCAAACGGCATACCGTCGGTATGGACCGGCATGCCGTCGGTATGCCGTTCTGAACAGTAATGGTCATAATTATATCCATTACGAGTATTTAATGCTAGCAATTAATGCTAGTATTCGTCCATTCAAAAATCAAAATGTGTAAACCGGTATACCGTCGGTATGCCGCGGTATGCCGTCGGTATACCGATGTTCGTCACAGAATATTTTGTGACTAAACAAAATGGTATACCGTTGGTATGCCGTAGTATACCTTTGGTATGCCGATGTTTTGTCACATAATATTTTATGGCTCACAAAATGGTATACCGTCGGTATGCCGTAGTATACGTCGATATTTCGATATTTCTCACAGAACGTTTTTATGTCAAGCAAAACGGTATACCGTCGGTATGCCGATATTTATCACAGAATGTTTTGTGGCCAATGAAAACGGTATACCGTCGGTATGCCGTAGTATACCGTCGGTATGCCATAGTATACCGTCGGTATGTCGTTCTTTAAGATTGATTTTTTGACTGAAAGAATAGTAAGCTTTCAGTTTTGTCATCCAACCTTAAGTGTTTACAGAAAGACCTAGACTTGTACAGACTCGAAATCTTGAAGTGTTGAGAGCCGTCTTTCAAGGATCGCCGGTCTTTGCTTCAGTCTTCAAGGCTTTGATGAATTGTCTTGAATGGACAGACTTTATGTAGTAAAGCTTCTGAAATAATATCAATCTGAAAACAGAGAAAACTAGACTACGAAGATGCTGTTAATGT